>WYDI02010604.1:0-11892 GCA_009867235.2 Psittacus erithacus | reverse complement strand
CTCCCTGGCAGAGCATGAGGCTCAGAAAGTCCTTGGTCACAGTAAACATTACTGAGCAGCAACTAAAAACATCGGTGTTATCGGCGCTGTTCTCAGGCTGAAAGTCAAAAGCACAGCACTGCACCAGCTACTAAGGAGAAAAATGACTGCTACTGCTGAACCCAGGACATCCCTGCAACCAGAAAAACAAGCAGATGGCCTTTTAAGAGGGATCTGTGCTGTGGGCTTGATCAAAAGAACAGTAGTAATAAAAGTCTGAAGCATTTTTAATGGAGAAAAGGGAGTGGCAAATGGCTGCCAAGAAAGCAAAGCTCTTTGCCTCATGCTATTTCTCATGGCAAAACTGCTGTTCTATCTACCTGTGAAAAATCACACACATGAACTTTTCCACCCTTCAGCACACCCCTGAGTCTGTGCTGTTCCCTTGCCCAGGACCCAAGCACTCCTATGGTAGTGTGGGCAGCTGGAAGAATCCCACCAAAAACACTACACCACAAGGACCTCTGGGCACAAACAGCAGTGGGTGACAGCAAACACAGGCTCCTCAGAGCCACAGAGGAAGAAAATGTCACAAACCAGTGAAAAACACCATGCAATTCACTTTTCACAGGTACATCCAGACCACATACTCCTATTTTCATAACTCGGTGGAAGGGCTTGCATCCCACTATACCAGCATGCTTGGTTTTGCAATACAAAGACTGGAGGAAGGAACCTGTGAAACCTAGTTTTACCTTACCTCATTGCTACAGAAAGCAAAGCACCCTGGAAAGACGATTCATCTTATGGAAGTGAGAGACTCAGAAATAGCCACAGACCAAAGGTGCTCAGGTTTATTTCTGTAGAGAAGAAAGGCTAAGCTTGATCTCTGCAAGGCTTTGTAGCAAGGAAGTACCACATGCATAGCCCCTCAAGTGAGTGCTTTTTCCCCTTCCCTCTTTCCAACTTTCCTTATCTGTAAGTGACAAAAGCCACCCAGCTCAGTAGCAGCACCTTCAGGGTATCACCAAGATCTGGTCTCTGTGGTCAAAGCCAGGTCAAATCCTGAAACTAGCCCTGGCTGGCATTTACAGCAGGATTGTTCCCTTTCTGCAAAGGGGCATATTTCCTGTCAGTGCTTTTTACTACAGTGGCAACAGGAACAGCTAGTTTGAGGTGAAGAAGAATCTAGTTTTCACTTGATCTTGGTATTAGAAAAGAGCCTGACACTCCTCCTGCAACACCTCTTCTTGCATCCATTTCAGTGCCCAGGCAGAGAGAAAGCATTAATCTCAGATGAAGCCAGGTGGGCAAGAACAAAGACTGACCCAAAGTAAACAAAGAAAAGCCTGAAAAGGCTGCTCCTGGCACTGCAAACAGGGGAAGAGTGAAGAGGAACACAGTGGTTAGTGGAAAACTTAAGAGCACAGAGAGAAGAAACTAGCTCCTCTCTTCCTTCCCGTGGCTCCAGAGGCTCTGGAAGCATTTGTGTTGGCAGGAAGGCAGCAGGAATAGGCAGCGCTTTCCTGTTTCAGGCAGCAGAGTCCACTGCGGATGTATGCTCCTCCCCACCAATGGCCACTTGCAGGAAGCTAGCCCCGTGTGCAAATTGCCTCCCCAGTCCCACGGGTGTTTAAATAAGATGACTGCAAGATACACAGCCAACATTTTGTTCCACCTTTATTTTAACAATCAGATAAAAACAGAACCATAGTTTTAAAAGAGTCATTACATGGAAATTATAAAGTGCATTTTTCCACTTGAATGTTGTGTACAAAAATATCTTTAAAAACAAACATGCAACACACCCCACAAGGCACTTCCAGGCATAGAGCAAGGAAAGCAATCCCTCACTTCTATGTTCACATTGGCAATGTAAAAAGGGAAAAAAGGAAAGGCCACAAGTAGTATTTTTAAAATGCTATTGGTCAAATAGTCAGTTCCTAGCCTAGCTTTTACTTACAGCATTGCTCTTCTAGCTTATCTTCCATGTTCCTCCCTAAGCACTCCCCAGCCCCAGCCTGAAAGCAAACAGGCCCCATAAGGAGATACCACCATCCACAGCACCCCAGACATACATGCCTTTTTTAGGCCCACAAACAGCTCTCTATAGGCACAAGAACACACCAAGAGAACATGACTTTTCTACAGTCTGTGTCTTACAGCATTAACACCATAAACTAAAAAACTAAAAGAAAATCAGTGTCACTCAGACTTGCTTTAAGTTTAAAACAAGGATCAAGCCAATCTAGGCAACAGTTCCTTCAAGAGAGACCCAATGCAAGTTGTAAGGGCTGACTTGTGATGCTATTTAAACAAAGGAAACAAGCCTGATGAGTTCTGGGCTAGCAAATAGATTTACCACCTTGACTAAGTGATCAAGCAAGGTGATGACGTGCATTGATGTTGGGTTTTGAGAAAGCAGCAGTTAAAAGCCAAGTATTCTTCCTGCAAGCTCTTGTTCCTTTTGGCATCAAGCAGTGATAACAGTATGCCTTCCAGGTTAGGGTAAAACAGTGTGTAAATATTTCACAAAATAGTCTCCGGAATTAAAAGCTGGGTTTAAAAAGTTAAGTAGCCTAGACCATTGTTTCTCTCCAGCCCACCCATAGGCCATTATAGGCACCCCAAAAATTATATAAAGCTTACACACTAGAAAAAGAAAGATTCCTGTGACCTCTATTTCTACAAACTACTCAGAACTCTAGCTTTGAGATGAGGGATTAGGTTATTTTGCTCAACTAGTACTCAAGAAGCTTTGTGAGGCTGCTTGGCACTGCACAAGCTGGCCACCTCCCCTCAGCACAGGCCCAGATGATGAACCACCTCTTTGAGGATAGGGACAGCTCACACCCATGATCTGCTTCATATCCAGGCTGATGTCAGGATATCCCCACATATCACCTACTTCATGGCTAGTTTTTTGCACAGGAGGGGCTGCTTCTTATGGACACAGAGATGCAAACCTTGGGCATTTACAGGTTGAAAAGGCAGCTACTGCGACAACAGCAAGGGAAGGCCACCATGTTGATGTTCACCCAGAATACCCAGGGCATCCTTGCATGTGAGCAGTACACCACTAGCTGCCAAGCATTCCATGGTATGGAGTAACAAACCATTAGAAGATCTTTTTTAAAAGCAGTGTCATTTCCAAAGCCTCTTTATCCCAAAACATGGCTGGGATCACACACACCACCCCTTTCTCAGTCAAGGCACTTCCACCACAGTAGGTACACAACAGTTACCTTCTTGTAACAGGACACAGCACAGAGTAGCTATGTGATCCATTTGCATTTAGCTCCTGTAACACCTGAGCACAGCTTCTTGCTTAGGACTCTGGGCCTCAGCCAGACAAAGCCCTGTTTTACAGTCCGCAAGAGGAAGAACTGTGTTTTCAGGGCCCAACGTGGCCAACAGCTGACTTCAGATGTCCATCAAAGGGAAAAAGCATCATTGATGACTTATGATTAAAGAAAAGGGAAAATTTAAGAAGTCATTCAAGGCTGTCAACCCACAGCTGTGTTACAAGCACCACACAGCTACAGCTAATCTCTATTTTTGGCAACACCATGAGAGTTTTTAGAGATCAGCTGATAAAACAACTGGTGACTAAGCATGAAATCTTCTCCCACAGGCACACATGTCTCCTAATACGGCAGCCTGTAGAACCACGTTTCCTGTCATCACAGTTGCATTTTCACTTTCAAAACACTCTTTCTGGCTCCAGTAGGAAGGACCTCACGCTACAAGGATACATGCAAGGACGGTACTCCATTCCATGCAAGCCAACCCCTCTATTACTTGACAAGCACAGGCCAGCTTTGCAAGGAAAGCCCTGCAGCTGCAGTACAGCTCACTAAAACTACAATAGAACATACTTTGAAAAAGCCTTGTAGCACTAGGCAAGCAATACAAACCAACCACAACTACATAGTCTGGACATGTGATATAAGCACTGTAGTGTTTCCCCGGAGACTAGCAGCTTTACAGAAGAGGAAGGAATAGCAGCACTGAAGAGAAACATGAGCAACAGCTCCTGGTTCTTTGAGCATCTGGAGAGCCAGTTATCCAAGTTGGGGCAGGGAAGGCAGCCCCTTGAGCCAGAGACACTTCCCTAGCTATTCAGTTCACTGCCAGCAGAGCATTCCACAACTAGTTTTGCTCCGAGGCTTATGCAGAGCTGCCTGAAACCATACATCTTCGTCCTTTCCGTACACCTCACATTCAGACCAGCTCCCAGGCCTGTAGGCACACCAGCAACAGTTAGTCAGTCAGGACTTTATCCTTGGGTCAGTAGTAAGGCCCTAGTTTCTCATAGCCTGAATAGCTGGGCCACTCAGGAAAGAGGCCATAGGAGCACCGAGGGCTCCCAAACCGGTCAAAGGCACTGCCAAAGTCAGGGCCCTGCGGGGGGCAGACAGCATCCCGGACAGACTTCAGTTCTGACCGTATGATCCTGTAATTTGTGCCCCTGTTGCTGTCCCAGTACACCTTCCCATTGCACTCAAAGGAGATGGCAAACTCTACTCTTTCATGGGACTGAATTCCCTCAGGCAAGCTGATGTCAAAGGAAAAGGTGTCCCGATCTGACCCTCCGTACGTATCCTTGACATACTGGCATGGGTAATCTACGAAGTTTTTCCAGGTGTCAAATGTCATCCTGATCTTCACAGTCTTTTCAAAAGCAAGGTTCCTCACCTTCACTGTTCCCACAACAGATCGTTCCTTCAGCATACAGTTTTCAAGGCAGACACAGTCCACCTGGAGGCGGTTTCTGAAGTCCAGGTAGTCCACAGAGGGCTGAACAAAATCCAGGACAAAGCTGTCCCTCTCCACTGTTGTCAGGCCCACAATATTGTTAATCAGCTCTGTGATGTTGAAAGGAATATCTAGTGGGTCGTCAAACTCTGAGAACACCTTCACCATTGTCAGAGCGAAGCCCCTGCTGTCTGCAAACGACACCCTTTTCTTCACTTTGTTGTGGGTGAAGGAGTTTGCTGCCTCTTCTGGTCCAGTCAGTGCAGTTTTGCTGCTCAGCTGGATGCAGGGCCGCAGTGGCTTGCTTGGCTTCGGAGCAATTTTGCAGGCACACTTGTCTCTTAGCAAGGGTGAAGAGCAAAGGTATAGCTGCATTGCTACATCTACAGCCATTGCTTGTTTGTGAGGAAAATAGTCTAACACTCTGGAAGATAAGAAGGGTTAGTAGATGTTAGAAAAGCATTTTAATATGACTTTTGTCAGACAAGTGCAACACCACTTCCCCCCAGGTCATCCCAAAGCAGCTTGCTTTCATCAACACCACAAGCTGCTCAACCTTAAGAAAGCAGGTACTTGCACAGCAAGATTCACATACACAGTGAGAAACATACTACAGCACAAGTGGCAGAAGCAAAGCCTGCTGTTCCTTTGAACAAGATCTGTTCCAATTGCTACAGTGGTGGAATTACCACTTGAAGACACACACAGGCACTGCTCTACTAGGCTAGCAATAACAGGCTCCAGAGCAAAGCCCATAGCTCAGTCCTGCTGATGTCCACAAAACCCAGAAATTACCAAATTTCAATGCTACATAAAGCAGTACTCCTGCTGTACTCTCTGCCCCCAAGGAAAGATTCTCCCCAGGGTATGGGATGCTTTTGTAGGAGCACAAACTACTGTATGCAACTGAGCCCTCCTTTCCTAGAACCCCCAAATGTCCGGTATTTTTAGAGGCTACAAGCCCTTATTTGGTTGAGCTACATACTTTGCTCACTGTCTACCTGAACTGCTCTACCTAAAGTGCCTGCAAGTGGAATTATAAGGATAGTAAGTCCCATACAGCAGCAGGGTAGAGTTTTAGCCAACATTACTCTGCACTCACAGAAGAGCCTTTCTTCCCTCTACTGCACTTTAAAATGGATGTCAGCTCAGATGGCCCCACAGGCTTTACCTCCAGCAGAGCTCACACCTCAAGCCTCCACAGTGCTTGCACTGGGCCTCTGCAAAGCACATGTATAACCACAGGGGTCTGCCAAACACAACTCACCTACCCCCAGGTTGACCAAGGCTTTAGAAGCAAGTCCTTTCCCTTGGAAGGAGCAGGCCATGTGTCCCTCCACCATTTCCTCTCCTTCACCAGTACTAAGCCCATTCCTCCAAGGATGCAGCACCATCCCTCTCTGTTCACCCACTATAGAACAGCTCCCACTCAGCACCTTAATGGATGTAGCCATGGAGTTGCCTCTGCAGGCAGCAAGGCAGCTCACGGAGCACCATACTTGTCGCTCCTGCCCTTACACTGAGGTTAGGCTGGATACCTTTGGCAGAGTCTCTGGCCTAGCTCCAGACAAACTGCTGGACAGATTTATCGCACACATCCCCTTTAAGTCAACCGCATTGCAGCTGACCTTAAATACAGTATTCCCTTAATAAAAATCCCCCATTTGGCTGCAGGCCAGGCTCCAAAGCTGCTCCCACCACACAGAGCAGGACGAGCCAGCAGCAGTAGCAGTGACCACCAGCCACATGATGCAGCAGAGCTCTATCTGCCAAAACCACGCACAGCCAGCTCTAGTACTTGCCTGCTGCCCTGTGCCAAGAAAAAGCAAGACCTACGCTATCCAATTCAGCACTTTAGCTCCCCACCCTGAATCACCAACAGAGCAGCTCTGAGCAGGCTTTCACAGCATCCATTCAGCAAGGGCATCTGCTTATTTAAAGCACATGTGCCAAGGCTTGCTTCCCAACACACCCACCAGCTAACTCCTTCCACAATGCCTCTTTCAGCCTCCTTTCAGCTCAAGGGCAGCTGTACAAGACAGCAGATCCACCTGTCTGCTAACACTGTTCTGCTCATCTCTACCTGGTTTTACCAAGTTTTTATTTAAACACACTTTATATAGGTCATTTCCTTCTTTACATTAATGCAGCCTCCAATGCTTCCCTCTTACTTGGGCCAGTTCCATCTGCAGTGCATCTTTTCCCAGGGAAATTTATTCAGCTGGATTCCCATAACTGCTGAGAAGACAGGTTTCTTAGTAAGCCTGGGTTATTCAATATTTTAGAATGAGGAGGCATGAAAGAACCAGCATTATCTGCATCACTTGGAGCTTTTTTCTAAGCTACAAACTATAGTAAGAGCTTTTCATACCTACTATTAGGCTGAGCTCTGAGCTTTTGCAACTTGTTTTTTTCAGCTCATTTAATATCCCAGACATCTTTTTCTGCACTTGAGAACCTGCTGATGCCCACCTCACAGCCAGCAGAAGAAGTTTGCCTTTTAATGCTAGTATTGTCTGTCTTGAACTTCAGACGCTTTGAAGGTGGGTGCAGGGAAACACTTCCAAGCACTCACACTGGAAAGGGAGCTCTAGGAAGCAAGCAGTGCAGGGTAGGCAGCCCTATGCAGGTGCAGAGACTGATTCCTTTTCCCCTCCTCTCAGACTAGATTCTGCCTCTGGACATCTTCCCACAGCTCTACTCTCTCCAGAAGAGGATCACTGCTCACTCTTCCCTCCTCTATTTCTAGGTAGGGGAAACACATCAGAGCAAAGGAACTATTTACAGCCACACTTATCAAGCCCCTGCAGTTGCCTCTATTCTGTTTCCAGCACTGCCTGTGAACAGGTAACCTTCTTGCAAAGGGCTCAAGACGCAGCAACTGCTAAACCAGAAGCTTTCAGATGTGACACACTGCTGGGTGAAGCAGCACTCTGGCTCTCTGCTCTCTCCTCCTCCCTGATCAGGGAAAGCCAAGCTCCTCCGGGCGCACAGCCCAGCTCCCACAGGCATTTCCCTGATGAGTATCGTTAATCCTGCTGCAGCCCGGCCCTTCTGCAAACCCGAACCAAGGCGAGCCGAGCACCCCGGAGAGGAGGCAGCAGGACTCCGGAGAGCCCCAGGAGCCAAGCACGGAGCACCCCTGTCCCCCGGTGGGAAGCACTGGCCCCGCTCCCGCACACCCGAAGGGGCTGCGACCCCGCACCGGGGAACCACAGGAGGCGCCGGGGGCAGCCAAACGGCGGCGAAAGGCAGGAGCACGCGATCCCACGGAACCATACCTGGTGCAGTGCATGAGGCCAACACGCCACAACTCGCCACTGCCCGAGCAGCGCAGCACCGGGCGCCTTAAGAGCGGCCGCGGGCACCGCCCCTCCCCGCCCGCCCGGCCAGCCCGCGCCACAGCCAATGAGAACGGCCCCAGCGCCGCGCGGGGCCAATCGGCAGCCGAGGGCCCAGCACGCGGAGAGCCGCGAGCTGCGGCGGGGAAGCCAGCGGGGAGCCGGTGGGCAGCGGCGCGGAGTGAGGCAGCGGCGGGCGGAGGGCGGCGGGGGACAGCGGCAGGCCGGGCTGCTCAGCGGGGAGCTGAGCGCGGGGAGCGGACTCGGTCTGGCAGCAGCAGCGAAGCTGAGGGGCGGCGGCAGCTATTCCCAGGTCTTTCTGACCTAAGGGACCCTGTCCTCTGTGGGAAGAGCTTGTGAAGTCAGCCCCTCCGCCTTTCCCTGAGCGGATAGAGCTTCATCGAGGCACAGAATCAACTGGGTTAGAAAAGACCTTTAAGATCATCAAGTCCAACCATTATCCCAGGACTACCAAGACTACCACTAAACCATGTCACTAAGGGTCTCATCTGCATAGTTTGTGAACGCTTCCAGGGACAGTGACTCCACCGCTTCCCTGGCAGCCCATTCCAATGCCTGACCACCCTTTCAGTGAAGAAATTTTTCCTAATATCCAATCTAAACCTCTCCTGGCACAACCTGAGGTCATTTTGTCTTGTCCTATCACTTGTTACTTGGGAGAAGAGACCGACCCGCACCTCACTCCAATCCAATCTCTTTTCAGACAGCTGTAGAGAGTGATAAGGTCCCTCTGGAGCCTTCTCTTCTCCAGACTAAACAACCCCAGTTCCCTCAGCCATTCCTCATCAGACTTGTGCTCCAGACCCTTCACCAGCTTTGTTGCTCTCCTCTGGACCCACTCCAGCACCTCAATGTCTTTCTTGTCATGAGGAGCCCAGAACTGAACACGGTATTCGAGGTGCAGCCTCACAAGTGCCGAGCACAGCACTTGTGGAAGAAGGTGCCAGCTCCGTGTCAGGCCATGGACGCTAACGGCCCCTCTGCGTCCTGCAGCGACACATGGCTGCTGTGCCACGGTGCAGTCTCTACCTGTCCAGGAAGGGGAGAGTGTGGCTGTGCGGGCATCACAGATAAGCAGATAAGGTCTAAAGTGACTATAATGTGTTCTCGAGGCAGGAAAGACTCTCTGAGCACTGATCTTCTCAGCGGAGCTGGCCTGGGGTGGTGGGGAGGAGGGTTACACAAATCTGGTGACCTTGGCTTCAGCTTGTGTTGGCGCTGGGTAGAAAGCTCCAGAGGATACTCCAAAATCCTCTTTCCAGATAGTATTTATGGTGTGGAGAGGAAAAAATTACTACCATAAAGTGACTTACAATAGGAAAAAACACCTGCGGGGCCCTGCTGGCACAGAGACCTGCCCTGCAGGAGTCCCTGTCCCAAAGCTAGGAAGACGCTTCTGACATCCTGCAAACATCTGCCAGGCAAGCTGATGCTCTGAAATGGACTATCCAGGGCCACTGGGCCAAGGAGTCTTCTCAGATGCCCTTCTGCTGCCAGTTCTCATCTCTGCTCCAGAGTCTGCTTCAGTGCAGCGCCCAACATCCTCACCCACATGGAAAATGCATGTGGAGCTGGCTTCCCCAACAAGGAAGCAGCTTTGGGGACAAATGCCACCTCCATGGGCAAGCAGCAGAGGATGTAAGGCTTGCTGTGAGGTGTAGATGGTGCATCTACCTCCTCCCATGGTGGGGATAATAGTATTTGCCTCTTTTCGTGCCACATGTGGTAACTGCACAGCTGTGCACTATGCTCCTCTCTCTCACCTCCCTTGCAGAGCATAAAAGCAGGATTGAAGTGTCAACATTTGTTTTCAATCAACTTGTGGAAACACACAGAGAGCTATTGTTAAAGCCAGATACTTCCTGCTGGAAGCTGCCATTTCATAAACTTATTACTCTGGAAGACAGAAGGGTTTTGTTGAGGGGGAAAAAAAGCCCTACCACCATTGTCTTTGTTTGGTAAACCCTTTCTAGATATAGGCAGTGATAAGATTTAAAGTTGGAGAGAGAGCTGAAGGATGTGCTCACTGCAGGAGTCTTGCAGACTCACGGTAGTATTTCGCACACTGAGGGTATGGTAGGATTTCAGTATGTGCTACTTCGTGATAGTTTACAGCAGGGATGAGAGAGCCATGTTCAGATTTGCCCTGGAGCAACAGGCAGAGATCCAATAAGGTTGTCACTAGCCATTGGCCCTCTCTGCTCCCGCCTCCTGTTCTCCAGGCAGGGCCTGGCTTAGTGGCACTGGTCTTGGAATGCGAGAGAGATTCAGAGGGGAGCCGTGAGTTTAATGGGATAAGCCCAAAAACTGGGAAGTCCCACGCTTGCTTACAGTTGTCACTCTGCTCTGCTGCAGGTTTCTACTGCATGTTGCTGGCTGCTCATCATCACTGAAGAGCTGAGGGAGATGTGGTTAGCCTCTGAGCTGGTGGCCAGTCCCCAGGGTGGGGGAGGAATGCATGCAAGGTGTCTTAGGGCACATTTCTGCCCCTCGATACAAGCCCTGTTTGCCATGAGTGGGGCAGGGTGTTTCGCAAATGCTGCTTGGTGTTTGCTCCTGAAGCAAAGGTGGGTGGAAGTCGGGCCAGGGCATTGTGGCTGGCTGTGGACACAGGCTGTTATCTCTGGGGAGCTCAAATAGTGGCTATATTTAGCTCTGTGCTAGGCTCTTGCACAATAGTTTTTGTGATTGCCCCACAGCTTTCCACCCCTCCCACCTTGCTGAGGGAAGAGGCAGATCTTGCTCCCTGGCATGGGGAAAAGGTTCTGAGAGTGTCTATCCCTGACGCAGCAGTGCAGAACTGGTCCCATCCATGACAGACATCTCTGGAACGAGAGTCCCACTCTCCCATCAGGTCTCATCTGTCTTTTGATCCTCGTTCGGGAGGAGCATTTGTCCCAGGCCCCTCTGGGACAGGACGTGGTGGTTCCCGCACCACTGAGGCTCAGTCCTGCTCCCTCTCTGCAGGAGAAGAAGCAGAGTTTCTCCATCCCTCCTGTGGGGCAGCCCTCCTTCCCCTGCCACTGTCCCTCAAAGACCACTTCCATCATCAGGCTTGAGTAGGTCCTTGGGGACCCTTCTGGGTCCTGACACTTCCTCCTGTGCCCTGCTAGAGACAGCGGTGGATAGAGCATCCTCTCCTCCCTGTCGGGAAGTGGTACACTGCCGTAACAGCTTAGCCTCCCAGCAGCCAACCATGGGGCAGCCTCTGCAGGGAAGAGGTGCAGGGTCAGGAGTGTTGTGCAACATGTCCACACTGCAGCAGGCTGCGGGGCCAAGGCTCAAGGGCGAGTGTTGTAAACTGATGGAGCAGCTGATGTAACAGCGCTGCTCAGGAAGCTATGCTGGGACTACTGCCATGGGGCACCCCAACCCACACCTCAGCAGCCATCTCCTGCTACCTTCTTCCTACCGTCTTTCTGCCATCCCCCATCACTGCCAATGGGCACCTCCACACCCAACTGTGGTGCCAGCCCAGCTGGGAGTGTCCAGTAGCATGGCTGGGAGAAGGTCTCCATCCCTGGCTGCTGGAAGTCCTTCGAGTGGTGGTGGAGTTACCACACTCCCTGTGCTTGTCACAGCAGCCCATGGAGGCACAGTGCGCACACCGTGGTGGTGTGGTTGATGATGTTGCAATGTTGGTGCTTTTTAGTAATTTCCAAATTATTGACATTTAGCCAGGCCACAATACTTGCACCAAGCAGAGGAGGGGGCTTATAGAATAGTTAGGGTTGGAAAGGACCTTAAGATCATCTAGTTCCAGCCCCTCTGCCATGGGCAGGGACACCTCACA
>WYDI02010596.1:0-106896 GCA_009867235.2 Psittacus erithacus | reverse complement strand
GGGGATCGGGATCAGGATCAGGATCAGGATCAGGATCAGGATCAGGATCAGTTGTGGCTCCTTTCCTTCAAGTTAGCCCTGTCCCGGGGGGCTGAGGCTTCCGTGCAGCGGAGGGGCTGGTGTAGGTGGCCCGGCCGCGGTGCTGAGGAAGGGAGACGTGTGAGGGTCCGATCGAAGGGCCCCGGGGGCAGCCGGTCCTGCTCTGGAGGGGCAAGGCTGGCAGATGGTCGCTTTAAGGATGAGGTTGGGCCGCGGTACTGCCCTCGGTGCTCACCAGCCCGCCGGCAGCAGGTGTTGGCTTGGGGGGTTCTTGAGGTGGGTGGCTTTTTCCCATTGAGACGCCTTCCGTATGTTCTCAGAAGCGCAGTGCAGGGCATAAGCTGAAAGCAAACGGTGATGGAACTGTTCTTTTCCTCTTCAGTGCCGAAAAGCATAATTTTTCATGGTTTTTGCAGGCAGTAGTAGGCCCTCGTGTTGATACAGTGTCTTTTCTGCGAAGTACCTTTTAATACCTGGTGAGATTGGAATATGACATTTTAAATTACATTTACAAATGTCATTAGTAACTGCTTCTTCTACTTCTGTAACTAAAAAATCCTCTTTTCATGGCTCCACCAACTAAATCCATTCATCTTGGCAGGTAACCATGGATCAGGTAATGCAATTCGTGGAACCCAGCCGTCAGTTTGTAAAAGACTCCATACGACTTGTTAAAAGATGCACCAAGCCTGACAGGAAAGGTAAAGCACACAATAAACCAGAACACAATCCTTATTTCGCTTTAAATCTTACGCTGTTATCTTTCCATATGTCACTTCTGTTGATTCATTTGTTGTGAATGTTTCTCAGGATGAGATTTAAACTTGAGCAGTTGTCCAAAAGTTAACAAGTTTATGGTTCTGGATATAATAAGCTTGATTGTGTCCTTTTCTGGTATGTACAAAGGTGCGTGAGCGGTACCAAATTTCACTGTATGAAATAGGCCAAGTAGCTGAAATAAGCCATTTTGAGACAGGCAAGTGGTAATTCTCATGCATTAGGTAAACTGACCTGAGAAGAAGGTGGTGTGCACTTTGACAGGTTTGACTGATTGCATTCAACTTGGGGGAAATTGTGGAGAAAACTGCTTGTTAAATGAGCAAACACTTCATTTTAGGAGACTGGAAAGGAACCTAGTGTTGCTTTCTGCAGTGTCAGTGACTGCCTGATTGGGACAGGAAGAACTTTGTTGCTGGAAGCACAGCAGAGAAAGTTTTCTGACTTTCTCAAAGGCTTCAGAAGCTGTAACTAGAATTAGCTGTAGCAGGTTGTCCTTAATGGTAGTAGTTAAAATGCTTTATTCACACGACATCTTTTGAGATCGGTGAGGAACTTCATTCACTGGCACACTGGCAGGGTTGTGAGGGGCTGTTGACCTTAGTCCACTTCATGGCTGCTGCCTTAAAGCAACTGAGAATATCACTTAAGTACTCAGTTTTTGTGAGGACTTAAGATGCTGTCTTCCTGTGGCAGGCATAAATCAGCTTTTCCATGTTTAATGCTGTACTAAGGATTATTTGCAGGGCTTGTAGGGATACGAAGGGAAGATAATGGAATAAATATGCTGTAAATCATTACCGACTGTGGGTATTCCTGATTCTGCTTATTATTGAATAAATACTGAGATTGGCCATGCTTTGTGGAAAGCAGCACCTTCCCCCTGAAAACTCATCTGTCTAATGAAAAAGTGGATTTGTTTCAGTACAGTTTTGTACAATTTGTCATTACAGTTTGACCCACTTCCTCTGTTAACATTACTGTTTGATAAACAGATCTCCTTTGGTCACTGTAGTGCACATCTCCTGTGTGCCATACACAAGGCTTCCTAGACTAAAGATTTTTGGGTTTTTTTTTTGCAGAGTTCCAGAAGATTGCCATGGCAACAGCAATAGGCTTTGCAATAATGGGATTCATTGGTTTCTTTGTCAAACTGATCCACATCCCCATCAACAATATCATTGTGTAAGTAAATATAGTCGTACTTACATACTTCAGTTTCACTACATTTTGCATTCATTTTTACCTGTTCAATTTTAAACAGAGGACGTTGGTGAGCCCTGTAGGATCCATATTGCTTTAGTATGTGTGCATTTCACATGTTAGTGTAATACTATGGGTATTACTTGATTCCAAGGATGCAGCAAAATAGAATTGCAGAAACCCAGGTTGGGAGGGATCTCAAAGATCATCTGATCCAGCCTTTCTTGGCGAAGCATGTCCTAGACTGGATGTCCCAGCACCCTGTTCAGCCCAGTCTTAAAAGTGTCTAGCGTTGGGGAATCCACCAGATCCCTGGAGAGATTGTTCCAATTGCTGACTGTTATCATAGTGAAAAATTTTCCTTTGTATCCAACCGGAATGTCTCCAGGAGTAACTTGTGCCCATAATCCCTCCTCTTTTCCACATGATTCCTTGGAAAACGGGAGTCTCCATCTTCTTTGTAGCCACCCTTGAAATACCGGAACATGGTGGTAAGGTCTCCCCTGTGCCTTCTTTTCTCAAGGCTGAACAAACCCAGTTCCCTCAGCCTTCCTCAGCTCCTGAGTCCTCTGATCACCGAGCGCTACATATGTTTAAAACTTGGTTTTACGTGTAACTGCATTCTGTAAAATACCTTTTGGAATGAACATTGTAGCATGAAAAACTTAACCCTTGAGTTGACCAGCACATGTGGTACTGACATATTAACCCTGCCAATTATCATAGAATGGTTTGGGTTGGAAAGAACCTTAAGATCATCTAGTTCCACCTCCTGCCATGGGCAGGAATGCCTCACACTAAAATCCTCATTCTCCAGAGCTGATGTTTTCCCATTTCTAGCACTGGAACAGGTTAAATACTATTCTGTGACGTGCGGCTTGCTTTATACCTCTAAGAGTGGTCCTCTAGGCAAGGAGAAGTGTTTGAAAATTTAAGATAAGCTGTAACTGTAGTAATGTTTGTCCTAAACAAGGTAGTGGTGGGAGGATAAATTAGACTTCAGATGGATCACTTGATTACACTTGATTAGTTGAAACTGATTACTTTGTTCTCTCAACAGAGGCGGCTGAATATTTATCATGAAGAACAAGATGTGACACTTGCTGCAAAGATTTCACAGCTTTAACTTGTTTTCTATTAAACCAGTTCAGTTTGGGTTTTCAAACATTCTTGTCATACCTGTTTTTGAAGTCCATGGGATCATAACTGTCTACATTACAGGCTTTTTTTTAGTACTACTGTTTTTGTTTCTTTAGTTTGATGGTTTTATTACTTAAACTGTACTAGAATCACAGGGGTAGGAAGGAATCTTGGGACATCTCTAGTCCAACCTCCTCCTCAAATCTGGGTCAGCGTTGCATTGTGACAGAGTTGCCTAAGGTTTTGTCCAGTCAAGTACTGAAAACCTCCAAGGGCGACAACTTTTATCAGAAGCTGTTCCAATGCTTAGTAAACAGCATTGTTACAGCAAGAAAACAGCATTACTGTACACTCTGAAGTGGCAATTTTTAAGTCTGTTAACTGGAATTCTTGTTACTAGTTTCTGGAATCACGATAACCCGTAATAACTTTCTGCATTTGGAAGTCCTGTTAGGTTATTGACAGG
The DNA here is from genome assembly GCA_009867235.2 of Psittacus erithacus. NCBI lineage: Eukaryota > Metazoa > Chordata > Aves > Psittaciformes > Psittacidae > Psittacus > Psittacus erithacus. The sequence continues at coordinate 103,271 of WYDI02010596.1, read as the reverse complement.
GGGAAAATACTCCATCAAATAAAGAACTTGCATAATTCAGACAGCTAAATGTAGGTGGTAACTAAGATGTACAGTTTGAGGTTTGTTTAGTTGCCAGAGATACTGAGCAGTCCTTAAGCAAATCAACTTGCTTACAGTATTGGGTAGGCTGTACACCCCTTTTTGGATAATGGTTCCGTAAGACAACTGCACACAGAATTACAAAGAGATCTGCATTTGTTGACCTGGAAGTTGCTGTTATAAAATGATTGAATATTTTGATTTTGAAAACTTAAGTGTGCAAAACTTTTGGTAGATGCAGTGCTCCTCCTCCTCAGATTGAAGAAAGCTTACTGCAAGCATTTGGTATCTGCAGAAGTTACAATGCTACTTCTATTACAGACTTTAAAAGCACTTAATACGTGGAAATCTGATATTGGTATTACAGTAAAAGTGATTTCCTCAGTACACAAAGTTGCTTCATAAGTAGAAATGTTCAATTATTAATCTCCTTAAAAAATCTTCCCCAGAACCTACATATGTTACAAACCAGGACAGAGAAATGAAATTTAACTACCTTTAGTGCTGTCACCTTTTAATATAGTTATACTATGTGCACTGTGTACTGTATTTCCTTCTGGCAGAAGGGAAAAAAGTATTTCAGTAATGTAATAAAATACTTTGTAAGTCTGAACTAACCTGATAAGCAGCAGCAGTGTCTTTACACCCACTTCTGTGTGTGATTGTTTTGGGTAGCAACGCATGTGTCTTCTGATTAAATAGTGTGAGGTACCAGAATGAAGTACTCAATTGTTGCTACTAATGTTGATTTGATCTCAAATTACTTTTATTTCAGATCTCTTTTTCATTCAGTACATAAAAATCAGTGCCCGCTTATATCTTTTGGCACAGCTTTACTGTCTTAATTCAGTGCAATTTTGTAGTAATTTGAGTTGAATCAGATCAGAAAAGGCAACTGTAGCTGATCCTATATTTTGATAGACATTGTCCACAGCAAAGGCTTGTCCGTCTCGATGGTTACAATCCCAGAGTTGTCATAGGTGTTGGAAGTACTGACGAGCGTTCCAAACTTCAGCATCTGGTTAGCTATGAGAAATAAGAAAGAGAGTGAGTGGTACTCTTGAAACAAATGCATTGATAGAGATTTATTGTTGTAAAGACTCCTGCAAAGAAGGAAAAAGCAGCTGAGTAAATCTAACCCAGATAAACACCATCTAAAATAGCTATGTTAAATATTAATTAGAAGGCTTGTATGAGACTATCCGATGACGTGTAGAGGGAATAAATGAATACTTAATCCCCAAATTAGCATTTTGAGTTTACAGCAGATTATTACAGGACCAGATTGTTGAATGTCCCCCAAAATTTCACATCTGGAAATCTGTATTCCATTAGCATCAGCTGAAGTACCAGTGCTAGACCAGGTATTTAAAGTAAAACAAAACTGTAGTTCCAAACATGGAATTTGCTTTAGCTCAGCAGCAAGCCTATAATCTCTTAAAATGAAAACAGTTCTAGAGCAGAGGCCAGTAGTTAATCATATAATCATGCAATGCTTTGGGCTGGGAAGGACCTTAAAGCTCATCCAGTTCTAATATCCCTGCCATGAGCAGGGACATCTTCCACTAGACCAGTTTGCTCTAAGCCCTGTCCAACCTGTGCTTGAACACTTCCAGGGATGGGGCAGCCACAGCTTCTCTGGGCACCCTCTGTCTTACCACCCTCGTAATGAAGAACTTCCTAATACCTACTGTGAATCTCCCCTCTGTCAGTTTAAAGCCACTGCCCCTTGCCCTATCACTACAGGCCCTATGAAAAAGTCTCCAGCAGTCTTGTAGGTCGTCTTTAGTTGGTAATTATTTAACAAGTGATATTATTATTCAACAACTTTTGCTTCAAAGTAAATGACTTGCATCTTCTACTGCATATCTAGTGAGGTAGGTGTCCCTGTGCATTAGAAACTTGGTTCTGGGTTCACTCTAACTAATAGCTGATGTCAATTTTAGGAGAGTTTAACCCATGTAACAGTGCAGTTACAATGATAGTTTTGAAATATCTGCGAAGTTCTAGACAACAGTTCTGTCTCAGTTTAGCTGACATGTTTTAAGGGTTACATAGACTTCCTACAAGCTGAGACCAAAGATGTAAGCTGCCCCCAGACTTACAAACATATCAACTTCCCTAAAGATACTTTTAAGACTAGCCAGTTCTTTATCAGTCCTTGCTCATACAGTGGTTCAGAGAAGGAACCCAAAAACTATTCTTTTAGTTTGTAAAGCCGAATGACAGGTCTTAGTCACTGATGCCAGAGTTACATTTCCATGGAGGATGCAAGGAGAGCTCCAGCTGGGGAGAGCTGTTCAGGCCCATCAGCAAGTCTGTGTGGCCTGTCAGAATTGCCAAATCATGCATTAATACTGAAGGAGGTATCTTCTGGCTTTGCTATCATGTGGCCCACTGCAAGTGAAGATCTCCATGTGATTGAGAGATGTGCAAACCAACATACTAAGCTCTATTTTGTAATATGCAAAGGAGACAAATAGGTGCATATGAACATGGGCTATAGTAAACTTGAGTGTGGCCATGTGTTACAATGCATGTTACGCTGTCAACCCATTGCTGAAAGTTGCACAGGAGGAACTGAACTTGCTAGGTTCTGTGGCTTGAAAATGAGAGACAGTCTGACAAAAGGCAGGACACACAATGTGGTTCAGTGTCTCTTCTGCCATATCTCTGCCTGCTGCTGCTTGTTCCTGCTCTCACTCTTGTTCTTAGCCTGAAACAAAATGAAGACTGCAAGCTGTGTTTGGTTAGAATGAGAGATTAACACCTGAGTTCTACTGCTTTAAAATGAAGAGTCCTGCCATTTGAATCTCTTGGGAGTTTGGAGCATTAACTGCAATGCAGTGCAGAGGTTCTGCAAAAAGGAGAGAAAAAACCCCCCAAAAGCTAACAACAACAAAGTACTGTACTAACTAGATCGATAAAACAGACCTAAAATAAAGGTGCTAGCTTCTATCAGGATGATTTTATACACACTAGAGTGCTGGGCAGCCTCTTGGACAAATGCCAGGACACGTAAGTTGTGTTTGCCTTTGTAAGAGGCTGTAGAGGCCAGTGGGGTGATGCCTGGCCAGAAGCAGATGCAATGGACTGAGTTGCCAGAGAACCCAGATTTCACCCTTTGCAGGTAAACAGGTAACTTAATAAAGGTGAGGTATCACATGAGCAGTGTTTCTAGTGTAAAAATAGTGCCAAAATCCTGTGTTACAGCCAAGTTACGAATGTCTTACAAACTACTTAAAGTCAGTTTTAAGTAGGAAAGAAGCTTAAATAGTTTAAAGTATTTTTGACACACAAATTATCCATTTTTAGTTACTGTATATTGAAATCTGAAAGTGGGAGGGGGGGAGGAAGAGTTTGTGGATACTTTTCTGTGTAAACCCATTCATTTAATGTAATTTATTGCTTCTTGCTCAAGACTGTCAGAATAATTCTTAGTGTTTCATCTTTGCCTATGAAATAATGGCTCTGCAGAAGGCAAGAATTAAGAACAACATGGCAGCTTAATGAAACAAAACTCTAAAGCAGTATTCTTCATGCATAAAATTAAGTGAAAATGAGAGGCCCGTTTCTTTTTTGCTTTAGATAAAAAGCCCTTGCCCACTAGATGGAGCTTTTTATCTTTGTCTACCAGATTCTTCTGTGCAAGAATCACCGTTTGAAATGTTGAAGTGAAAAAATGCCGGACCTATAAAACTACTGCAGATTCACATGGCTCAAATGGAGTAACTCCAAGTACTTGGTTTCACAACCAGCCAACATTCCCCAGAATCATGGAATGGTTTGGGTTGGAAAGGACCTTAAGACCATCCAGTTCTAACCCCCGTGCCATGGGGAGGGACGCCTCACACTAGACCATGTCAGCCTTTCAACTAATGTCACTAAAAATGCATACTTTCTGTTCACTCCATTAACAGTAATTGATGTGAAAAAAGCAGGTTTAAGCCAGTAAAGGAACTAAGAGGATGTACATACCTACTGCTTCTAGGAAAACTTCCTGCTGTATCATGCATTATGCTATAAAATTTACAAGGTCAAAGCCTGGGAGTTTTATCAGTTCATACCTGATCCAGTCAAAGTGGGTTCACTGACTGATAATGGACTGTTGAGAGAAATACACAGCGTCTTCCAATGTAGCTATGTATAGCTATATATATAGCTATACTCATGCTTTACTCTCCATCCATATAGTCAGCCTGTCTTGGTGGCACTGAGGCCAGGGGGCCCTGCCTTCAAGGAAAGCCATGGGGGTCAAGAGTGGTTACAGAAGGTCACTAAGTTGTAGTTCTATAGTGTGGTTTTGATGTCTGACATCTCTGAACTTGGGAACTAAAAGCAAATGCTCTTCCTGCCTTTTGGGAAAAAAACCCCAATCAAACAAACACCACCACACAAACCAAAGCAAGCAACCAAATCTATTATAAGACAGCTTTTTATGGTGTGCTCTGTGTTCTTATTAGTAATGAGTCTCATTTTTGTCTGATGGATTACAATATACCACTCATTCAGACCTGAACGTGGTCTTGGGCAGGGCTTATTTTGATGTGGTACTGGAGCAATGTTTTTCTAGCTGGTTTGGTTTTGTTTAGCAGGTGGCTGAATCTGTCAAGAGTTTGAGATGCTGGAAATAACTTAGAGAAGAAATCTGAGGGGAGGCTTGTATGCGAGCTTCCCAAAGGAGCATAATCACAAACATCATTGTTTCCTAGACATCCCTTTTGCTGACAATTTATATGACAAAGGATGTTTCATTAACCCTAAAAGTGCCTATTTCCACAATTATATTGCTTGTCTTTTGATCGTTTTTTTAATATACAATTCTAAGGAAGCCATGGGGAAAAATGTTTAATCTTGGATGTAAGATTTTGAAAATTGATCAATCTTACGGCTGCCAGGACATTTGGAAACGTTACCAAAGTGCACTCCATGAGTAATCAAGCTATATAAGAAAAATCAAATCAAAAAGCTCAAACCTAAAACTGTTTTTTAGAAACTTACCATATTTATACCTCTACCCTGGCTGGGAGTTTTCATTTTCAGCTGACAGTACTAAAAAGGAGACCCAAGCCTTGCATGCAATGTGTTCACTACTAATTCACTAATTAGAACTAGATTGGGTCTCATCATGTTAGGTGCTGCAAAAACACTAGCTCTCAATATCAAGTTATTCCTCTTAATAACTGTATTCATGATGTAGTAGACTTATAAACATTATGACTTCATTGTACTATTTAGGATTCTTAAAGTTCAGGAGAAGAGAGCTTGTATCAAGACCTCATGTACATCTTACTGCACTTAAGCAGTGCTTGAGGGAGGCACATACAGAGGAAAATCTTAAACATCATATATGGCAAAAGCAAATGATGTCATTAATTTGAAAGGCTTAACTGAACAGCAGACTCTCTGATTATTTCCACATCTATACCAAAACCACAGTAAAATCTGGATAGCTGAGATGGAGGCTCTTAACTGCAGTATCTAATAGTCATGGTACGTGCAAGTCCTTCCTTATCAAGGAGTACTGGAGGAAATGATTTCAGTGTGAGAATGGCTGAACAGTCACACCTCGTGTCTGTTATATGAAGACATGTAGGCAAATGGAAGCCTTTTGGAAAACCCTTGACTGCAAAGCATAGCAGTGTCCCCACTTCATGGGATTTCACCAAGTCAGGGTCTTGCTACTGTTGACACAAATGACTGAGAACAAAACCCTGTCACAATAAGCATGTCCCATACAGATACTGCCACAGCTGTCCTATGCTTCCTTTTCTCAACTGTCTCTCTCAATTACTTTCTGAAATATGTAAAGTCACACCCTGCTGAATCCCACCACTGCAAATAGAAATAGGTACAGGAATACAAGCAAACTGCCACTGGTGGCATGGATGTTTGCAATACAAACATAATTAATTATTAATTAAGAGCCATATTATAGAGAATATAATCCTCTGTTTCCCACCCCCTAGGCAAATGCTGCATCAAAATGATAGAAAATTAAGATGAATAAGTTGAAACACAAGTGCAAGTGAAATACTGAACTGTTATTTGGTACTCTGATACAGCTGATCTGGAGAGAATTTCCCTGATGCTCTGTGTTGGGAACAAAAATCTGCATTTAAATGGAGATGCATTAGTAACGTATGAGCTAGTACTTTGCAGGTCACCCTGTGTCTGCAGAACAGCAGCATTAATTTTGCTGTTTAAAAATAAAACCTACATGGTTTATAGACTGATTTTCCCTTTCTTCCTCCTAGTTTTACACTTGTGGTTAGACTGACTTCACTGGAGTTAATCTTGATGGACGCTGAAGCATACAAAGGAAAAATTGGGTCCTTGATCTCTGTGTAGTGGGAGCTACAAAGCCTGAAGTTGCAAATAACAGCAATGTACAATAAAACACAAACTGTTTGCAATACTGATACAACCGAGAAGTACCATGAGGGCTTGCAGAGTCAGCTGGGAGGGGACAGATCCCCTCGGGGACAGGAGAGTTTTGGAGAAGTAGAGATTGCATTAGGCAGTATTTATAACTATAGTAATTTTTTTACCTGGTGTTTTGTAGCACAGAACAACGTTGTGTAATCTCAATGGATTTGTATGAGCTGCCTCACAAAAGCATCAAGAGGATCTGGGGTGAAGGGGGCCCAGCAGGCAGGCCCAGGGTGTTATTCCACTGGTTCAGATAGTGGCAGAGATGCTGTGCAGGGGTTCTGCAGCATCAGGAATTCAGGAGGTGACAACAAAAGCACTGGCTGTCAATGCTTAACGATTTAATTTAGGAAGCGAGAAAAATATGTTAACAGAACTGTGTGTTCTCCCCTGAAGAGAAACCACCCATGTGGCTGAGCCTTCAGCAATGCAAACGGATGTCAGGAGTTTGCACATTTATTTCCAGCACACATTTTTTTCCCCCAGCTTTATAATCACGGTGGTACTGTAAGAACAGCTCAAACTCCTCCTGCCACATCACCTGCTTGACAGTAATTTAAAAGGATAAACTGATAAAAACAATGCTAAGAAATAGAGTGCTTTCTACACAAATGTCTCTGCAGCTACTACTGCCTCACCAGAATCAACAAGAATCATTAACTGCAGGAAGCTTCTATGGCAGTTAGCTGCATTTGAACATTACTAAGAAGATGTGCTCCAGTGTTTGTTCAAAATCACTTTAGCCTCCGAACTTCAAGTGACCTAGAAAGCCTATCACAGAAACTATATGCATACTATTCCATACTATATACATATTATATATATATAACAATATATGGTATAGATATAATAATCTGTTTTCAGCAGTGCCTTTCCAGCCTAGATATGATAAGGCTGTACCAATACTACAATAGTAGAGTGATTTACCAAAAATGTAAGTATAAAGTAAGTCAGGGAACTAGTTGGTCTAGGGCGATTGTGGCACTAAACTAAAGGCAAAGCCAGGCTATGTTAGTTTAGCCAGTAAGAAGCAGTGTTTGCTTAATTTTTGATGCTTTTCAGTAAGTTTCTATAATGTTTATCAAACTACCTACAACTCTTAAGGGGCTGTACAAGCGACAGGTACTATGAATAACAGTTTTACAGCACTGAAGAAACAGCTCCTGAAATAACATATAGCTTCAGTTTGACAGTTATTACTGTAGAGATCTTGCATATAATCCAGGCAAAATAACTTGTTGCTATTTTGGTCTGCCTCTCCTTTGTGCAAGATGATGAATACTATTCTCATGAGGAAAAAGGGGCAAGAATAATGGTAAGATGCATCAGTTAATGAACTTAGTTCCAAGCTTATCCATCAGACACCTCATAGTGCACATCATCCTGTTATGCTGCCACGCTTTAGAAACACTGCTTAGTCACACAAAGCTGAGAACAGCACTCCGGTAGAACACTGGAACCCCAGAATAGCTAAAAAAAAAATGGTGGCCTATCTTGGCATTTCAGTTGTAAGTTCTGGTTTGACATGATGGTAAAGAACCTAAAAATATTTGCTATTTTGAATGCTTCCTCACTGCCAAGTTGACATGATAGATCTAATGGTGAAATCTGCTGAATTCCAAGTGATCCCAGCAAATGACCATACACACTGCTGCAGAAAGGAGTTGAATTCCCCCTACGTTCTTCATTGATTAAGCTCTTGGAGATAGGGAAGAGAGAGGGGGGAAGAGGAAGGAGAGGTAATCTTTTCCTGACCCAAATCTCAGGGCTAGTAGACTACATCCATGTACTCAAGCTTCCAACAGCTTGGCACCAGAAAGCTTTCCAACACTACCAGATCCAGGACGGAACTTGATCAACATCTTGCCTCTAGCTACAGTCATTTCCCAGCACCTAAAGTAAAGATGAAAAAAGCACCCTCTCACAGAAACCTATCTGTCCTTCAATGGGTTTTTAAGTGTGACATTAATTAACCAGAACACATTGCTAATTATTTTTCTCTTCTATTCTTTGGCATCCTCATATATCCTGTCACATTATATTCATAAATTCACAAGAGGAGGCAGGAAAAGAGATTGTTAAAACACATCCATACTACAAATCTCCCAGCTTCAGTGTGGTGCCGTTTCTCCCCATCCTTTGCAAGAGTGTGCAGATACAATGATTATTCCTAACATCCAAACCAGGCCTGTAGCTGAAATATGGGTGTATGGATATTTTCTCAGGAAACATACGGATATTTTCTCAGTAAATACGTACACAGCTTGAGTTAAATCACCCAGGGGATCTCGATCATCCGCTGCATGGAGAACAGCAGCACTACCATAAACATTGCACAGTGGTCTCAGCCAACCTCTTCTGCTGTCTACCAGTGCATATGAAGAGTCCCCATTGTCAAGTCTGCCATCAAATTGAGCACTGCTCTGCTTCTTTTCTTTGCGGTGAGGATACAGTTATCCTAAGGGAGTTCATCTAAAGCCAGTCCCTAGCCAGCCCTGAAAAACAGATTTAAGCAGGCTTGCTTCTCCTCCTTATCACTGCTGCCAGCACTAGCTCAGCTCTATATCCGGAGGCCTGTTCTGCTGCACAAGTTGCTCTGTCATTGGGCTTCAGTGCCAAAATTAAATTAAATATCATTTGACAAAGCTCTGTAAAGGCTTGGTCCTTAACTCCAGCTGCTGCTGTCTTCTGTAGGGGCAGGAAGCAGAGCAGCTGAATGGTAGCAGGCTGGAACCAGTCTCTGTGGCAGAAGAAAGATGGCTGTACTCAACATGCAAAGTTAGAATAGTGAAGGTCAAAGCAGATCTGGGAGGGGTTCAGCATACTGCAGATCTAACCCTTTCTCCCCAAGTCCAGCCCCAACCAGAACTGACCCAGGCCATGGCTGCTCTGTTCAGGCTGCTGGATGGTCCCAGGAGCCATGTACATGCCATGAACACTCTGGATCCCCTGTTGCAGGGTGTCTTGCTCCCAGACCTCACGTGAATCAAGTTGCCAGACCAGAGAGATTATTAAACTGTGCCAGAATAGCGCACCTGGTGCTCAATGAGTTTCTCTGACCATAAGGAAGTGAACAGTTGCCTTCACCTCTCAGCACTGGTCAGGGTACCTTCTGTGTGCTGTGCCACACTGAGTCCCAGGATAGCTGGCTGCACAGTGGCTTGCAGAGCGCACAGGCATCGCCAGTCCTGAATGTAAGTAGCAGCCCCTCTTAGCTACTAGCGCTTTATTACAAATAACCTACTTTGATCAAATTAAATCCCTGACAAATAATTCTATTCTGAAAGCTTTAATAGTGAACGGCACCATTTCCTAAAAGAGTTTTATGGAAATATGATACTACATTTACAGGGAAAAATGAAAAGAACAAACTCGAATATTCCTCTTTACGCACAAAAGGCATCATCAATAAAGCAGCTGGGCTTTTGTCTAAAACATTTCTCTGGAAGCAGGTAATTATTATTTAAATACCCCACACTGATCCGCTCCTGACAGCTCACAAGGTACATGTTCATCTACTTGCTCTGCCTGACAGCTGATCTATTCTCAGCACAGCTGACTAACTAATAAAGTCTATTATACTTCTAATAGAAAAGTAATTCCATTTCTCTACCCCTTCCCAGCAGCACTGCTTCCTTTCACTGTGCTGGGGTGTGATGCTGTGAGAAGTTTCTCAGCTGTGGTTATTTTCACCTCTACAATTGCTGTGCATGACTTAAGAGTTTTAGACTACTCTGCTTTCTTTCAGGAAGAACAATTAGACACAGATAATATCACCCTGAGGATGAAGCAAAAGCAATTATTTCTGTTACAAAACGTCCCCCTAGATCTGCACGTGAACAACTAAGCTTTTTGATTTTTAATTTTATTACTTTGTCTTTCTGTTAACAAATAATTAATACAATTACTAACACCCTATGTACCTCTAATGTGTGTACTATTTCAATTACAAAGCCATTACTGATGCTTATTAATTCTATTCCATTTATCTTCAAACTTGCACATTAAACTTAAAACATTTGTTGACATTCATGGAGCTGCAGCTCCTCCGAACTCACTCATAGGAATCCAGCAAAGTTCATCTGCTGCAACCCGAGACAGAACATGCCTGAAGGTGGCCTACAAGGATGCTGTAGAGGGACTCTTCATCAGGGACTGTAGCAATAGAACAAGGGGTGATGGATTTAAACAGGAAGTTCAGATTAGATATAAGGAAGAAGTTCTTCACTGTGAGGGTGGTGTGGCACTGCCACAGTTTGCCCAGGGAAGTGGTAAATGTTCCACCATGGCAGTGTTCAAGGACAAAGACCTGAGCAACCTGGTCTAGTGGAAGGTGTACCCGGCTATGGCAGGGGATTGGAACTGGATGATCTTATTGGTCCTTCCCAACCCAAACCATTCTATGATTCTATGAAATGCAACAGGAGACTGCAAACCACACTGGCTTTAGTTCAGAGTCACTCAACTGGATTAGATGGCTCTGCATGTCCTCTGAAAAAGAAAGGATTTTTTTTCAAACAGCCCACTATTTCCAACAAAAATGACACTCAGGACACAGCAAAGCCAACCTCAACTAGGAATACCCACTTCTGCCACTTCACTCACCATGCGAGCACTTTCCTCAGTAAGGACACAGGAGTGGTGTCTGCCATGTATAGGAATCAGTAAGTCAGTGCATATGGCTCATTCAAAGTTCTTGTCTGTTTGCTTTTACAGTCTTTTTTTGGATACAAGACTCAGCATTGTTACTGTTGCTGAATACAAACAGCTTCCAAATACAATGTTTGTCCCCAAAATTAAAAAAGGGAAACTCATCACTAAAGACAAGCCCTAACTCTCATTGACTGTCAAAGACTTTATTAGAGTGGAAAACCAGCTACTGAGGATCCTTGTGCTACTTGTGCACTCTGTGTAAGTCCAACTGATTTTGAGTAATGATTTCCAATAGGAACAATGCTCTTTGTGTTGGTGTGCTTCCTCCTCCTGACCTTTGAAGAGCCTTCTCACAGCCCCCTGCTCTGCTTTAGCTAACCAGCTAGTGATTCATCCTCTACATTCAGAAACATGTCATGCACTTCCAGGCCCTGTGATTGTTAAGGATTCAATGGCTTGGGAGATGATTCCTCCTGCTTCTTCTCTGGGGAACACTGCTTTAGCAGGGCTATACCATGCTTTCTGGACTGAGTGAAATGAAAGGCTTCTGCATTAATCATGCAGCGCCGCATCAGGCACTGCCCAGGCCAGGTGATGTAAGCTCCTGACCCCCAAACACAGAGGCCGAAAGCACTGCTAAATTAATGTAGTGCTACATGGCGCAGTCAGAGGCATTAAAGTTTTAAGAGTGCAATTGATTATCTGTAGTTCAACTTTCAAACACACTGGTCAAGATGGATTGCAACAGTCATGCTGTGGCACAGTGATGCATGTCAGCAGGCTTTCAGTTTTACTGTGTGCAGGACTTGACATTGGCTTTTAACCTACCAATAAACCACCCCAACACACTGTGAGAAGTGGGAAGGAAATGGAATTACAAATCCAGTGGTCCCAGGTAAAATCAAAGATTAAGCCAACTACATTGCAGCTTGTCTACTTCTGCCAACACCAATGAATTTCTAGCATTTGGGGTTGAAAGATCATGATGGCTGCAATTGCCAAGGAAGGAAATACATACTCAAACAGTCTCTTTTTTTATGCTGTGGGGAGCTTTCATAAAGTAAATCTGATTTACAGCCTGGGATGTTCCTTATCTCACCTGAAATAACATCTTCAAGTGAGATACATCTTCAAACATCTGTCATTCCTCACTAATTATCAGTATCTGAGGGGTACTGTAGGAGAAATATTCCTATCAACAGCTGAGGAAGCCACCTTTCTGAGTTCTACACTGAACTCGAAATCGGACTTACTAAATATGACTGGCTCTTATTTGACATTGCTTTTCCCATCCTGGCCATCTGGTGTACTCAACATTTTCCAATCTTTCTTGTTTTGTAGTCACTTCACAACACAGAATCATTGAATCAGCTAGGTTAGAAGCTGCCTCTAAGATCACTGAGTCAAACCATTACCCCCAGACTGCTGAGCCCACCATTAAATAATGTCACTAAGGGCAAACTGATCTCCCCTCATGATCTCCACTCACAGTCGTCTATCCCACATAATGGCCTACTCTGTACAGCTGCAACCCCTATCCCTCACAGCCGCCCCTCAATATCTCCCCTCAAGATCTCCCATCATGGCCAAATGTCACAGCCCATGGCCAACCATGCTCTCCCATCATGATTTCCCCTCACCCCTCATGGCCACCCCTTGTCTCCCCTCAACATCTTCCCTCAAGCCCTTATGGTCTCCTCTCTTCTCCCCTGATGAACTTCTCCCTCAACTGCTTCTCTTGACCTCCCCTCACAACCGCCCCTCTCCCATACCAAGCCTTATCTCTTTCCTGACTACATCAGCAATTGTCTCCCAGTCCACATTACGCAGGTGAACTCCACAGTTTGCCAAATGCCCTGCACACATTACAAGGAGTTCTATAAAAAACAAAATGTTTGTGATCAGCACTTACAAAGACCAAACCCTTTGCTCTTCTCCAAGACCTGCGCGCAGGGATCTACAAGCAGGATCATGTCATGCACGATACCTAGCAGAATTTCATAGACACTGTCTGACCCATGGTTTAAAATCGCCAGATGTGAAATACTTTATTTCACAAATAGGAAAAATTGCACTGAAAGCAAAATTATCCCAGAGGAAAAGCAAACTTTGCTAAATATTACTATTAAAACATGACTGGAGGGTTGGAAGGGAAGAACACAGGCTCTTTAGGAAGGACAGGAAGGGGAGATGAGGAGGGGGTGTCACCCTCTATGTCAGCAACCAGCTGGAGTCTGCAGATCTCTGCCTGGGGATGGATGAGGAGCTGACCGAGAGCTTATGGGTCAGGATTAAAGGGAGGTCACGGACAGGGGACATTACACTGAGGGTTCGCTAGTTCTGGAAACAATGACAGCAGCTGAAGTGTCTCTTAAGTTCACACCTTTCTTAAAAGTATAAGGATGAAAACAAATTGCCCTGTAAAAGCTTTCTGATTAACCTGCCATCTACAGCAGACCAAGGCAACTGTTACAACTATAATCCTTTCATTTGAATTATTCTATGCTCTACTATCCTAAATGTTCTCTAATACCCAAATAAAAAAGTCTCTGATGTCTGTGTGCTTACAAAGAAAGCAGAAGTACCCAAGAATATATCGAGACAGATGAAGATTAATCCTGGGATGTTCCAATTGGAGTAGTCACTTTCCATCATTAACCAGACGCAGAAGTCTCAAAGCAAGCAAGACCTACAACTCTATTTCACCTCTTGGGAGATGTGGATATAGACATGTTTTCCTCCTAGTATCATAACTTTCAGAGTACATTGTTACATATCACTACAAAAACACCCAGTGATATGGAAGAGGCCAGTACATCTCAGAGGTAATCCTTAAAGCTAGAGAAGTCTTATGCATGCTTTGGACCCAGCATCAGGTGTGGTAATCACTGAACTGTTATACCTGTTTTGTAATTTAAGGCATGGTCACCTATCAAAAGGTATATCTGTTATGGAAGAGACAGTACTGCTTTCTAGAAACAGGCAGGCTTGTTTTACGTCCATCGAAATAGTACCATATGCATGCCCACCAGAAGTTAGATATCATAAGACCAAGGGAAGCACTTTGTACTGATCCTCAAAATCAGTCAGGAAGGAAGGAAGTCTGATGAGAGCTTAAACCTTAGTTCAGGGGGGGTTTACAAAAGACCAAGTAAAGCAACATTCCCAGGAAGAGCTGGAGAGCCTTGCACTGATGACTGGTGTAGATGAGCCCTGCAGCAATGAGGTCAGTACACGGCAAGAGGTTTGTCATGTCATGTGCAAGAGTGAAAGCTGGATGATATAGATTTTGAAGTACAGAGCTCATTTACAGGTACATAAGCAGAAAAGAACAACAAAGTGTCAAGCCTAAAAGCTGTGAGCAAAATGTAGTTATATGACTTACAACATCAGTGGCAGGCAGGCACATAAATCTCTGCATGTTGCTGCTTTGAAAGGGTATCTGCAAATAGTCATAGGATTCTCTTCAGCAAAGCACAGGACCTTTAAGAAAGGCCAGAATACTGCAAGAAGCTCTTACTCAAATATACCTGAAGTCAGTCAGCCATAAAGGATGTCTTACAGATGTCACACAAACTATACTAGAAATGGACTGAGGGGCTTGAAGACAATGTTGCAGAACAGAAAAAGTCCCTCAAACCTATCACTGTGGGCAAGGGAAGGAACACTAACAAAGATGTAACAGTAGAAAAAAACACCCTTTGGAAAGCTTGCCTTGCTGTAGCACTCTCAACTCACTAAATGCAGTTTGCTGGCTAACCTCTGTTGCCCACCACTTCTGTTAAGAAGTTTTGTTCCTTCTCTTGGATCATGGACTTCAAAAAGTCACGGAATGCTGAATGCAACACTGAGACAACTCCTGTAATTTGCAGGAGACAGAATGGACAATATCATTGATGTAGTGTAATGAGCCGTTTCCCTCCTCCCTACTGTGATTAATGGTTTGGAGAGGAGGCCTGCTTGCTGAGCTGATAGGAACGTTGCTGGCCCTGGAGGCATGCCCTATATATAGCGCTGTGTGAGTACATGCATGAGAGATTGGCAGGCAGAAGCAGCTCGGGGAGCCTTTGTTATTGTCCAGTTTGCTCTTTCCTGAGTTCCTCCAGCCTGCACAATCTGTGTAGCCTCTGGGAAGGCAGCTTTGGAATTGGTTTACTTCTTGGAAAAAGCTGCTGCTCTTGATGCATAGGATACAAAGTAATGTGACAGTGATTGACAGCTGGGGGGAAGAGGAGAGGAAAAATCAGTTAAGTTGGGGTATTTCACAAAGGAGCAGAAGGGAGAAGGGGAAAATAGGAAAATTCCCCACTACCACAGCATGAGTGTGGCGGCAGAGATAGGAGTTACTGGTTTTAATAACACTATTACTAATAATAACCATTACTAAAACAGGCTAAGTGGACCATGGCGCTGGTTCTCATGGGGAACGTCAACCACCCTGATACCTGCTGGAAAGACAACACAGCACACACAATCCAGGAGGCTCCCACAAAGTGCTCATGGTAACTTAACTAATGGTAACTGCTGGAGGAGCCAATGAGGAGAGGTGTGCTGCTGGACCTCGTGCTAACAAAGAAAGAAGGACTGGTTGGGGATGTGAGGGTTGGGGGCAGCCTTGGCTGCAGTGACCATGAGATGCGGTGGAGTTCAGGACCCTGCATGGAGGAAACAGGGCAATAAGTAGGAGTATAACCCTGGACTTCAGGAGAGCTAACTTTGGTCTCTTCAAGGACCTACTTGGAGGAATCCAATGAGTTAGGGCTCTAGAAGGTACTGTAGTCCAAGAGAGCTGGTTAATATTCAAGCACCACTTCTTCCAAACTCATTATCAATGCATCCCTATGAATAAGAAATCAAGCAAAGTGGTCAGGACACCTGCATGGGGAGATTATACCAACTTGAAGATGCTTTGTAGCGAAACCGGAGACAGTAAAATATATATCAAGGAAGAAAGAGCTTATCTGAACAAATCTGATCTGGCTTTCATTCTCAGTGCTCAGTAAAATACCCATTTCCAGAGCTCCAGGAGACATGCTGGAAACCACTGCTCACTGCTGCTGTTTGGGAAGTCTTATAAGCGTCTCGTAAGAACATGCCACGCTTGCATTCAGCCTGAAGGAACAACAATCATTAGTAAACAGGTTATGCTGTAGTTTTCCTTCCGTTTCTGTGCATGCAGCTCTGTATAACCACGCTGTAGGAGACAAGGTTAGGAAATGACATGCACAGCAGTCGTCTGTCAACACAAAAAACCTTTCCTTAAAGAACAGGAACCACGTTTTTATTAAATTCTGATCTTCTGGAAGTACTGCTATCAGACCACACACCACAGCACAGCCAGTTTGATGTAGCATTAACAGCAGTATTTTAACAAAGAATCATGACGGTCTAAAACATTAAACTGTCCCCTCAAAACCCCTTTATTACTAATGCGACTAATTTTACTGTATGCCCCTCTGAAAATCCTGGAACTCAAACCCCTCACACTTTACAGAAGGCTCTAATCCAGGGTCATCTCTGCAACAGATCTGCAAATCAAGATGGGTCAAACTGTTGAGTATCTTTCCTGCTTTGAAAACACATGGTAGATCTCTTTTTCATTCCTTAGGGAGACTGGGTTCAAACAGTACCAATCTTCAAGCTGTTTTGAGTATACTCACTTCAGGGGCAACTGCAATTGCAAGACGTATGCACGTTAATCTTTAGAGTAAATTCAGACCTGATTTGGACCTTATCTAGTTGCTCTAGTTTGCTGTTCTCTTCTGCAGGCTACAGTTTAGAGAGGCACTAAATCAAGTGCTTAAGTTATGTCCACACAATGTATCACTGATACCGCAGAAACCTCAGTACCCAACCTGTGTTGTGCTGAAGTCCAAAGGATTCCTTTTAAAACCTCTGACCATATAATATGATGGAAGAAGGACAAAGAAATTTGTAAGCTCTCACAATGACATCTAGACCCACCAGTGCCTTTAATTCTTGATTTAAAAAGCAAGCAAAACAAGACAAAACTCAACCTAGCAAAGCCCTTCTACTTTTAAAATAATCTCTTTCTTTATAACCTTAATGATAGTAAGACATATTAACAATAACATGGCATGAAAACTCTCTTTTCTTCCCAAAGCAGTTTTTCTTACAATGATTATGGTAATTTTTCTTGTCTCTTGATTAGATGAAGGCAGCTTTGATATACCTTGCCTGAGCCAAGCTGACTTTACATTTTGGCATGCATACCTAACTCCAGAACCAAAATAACACTGCCAAGAAAGATCTAGCATTCAAAAACTAGTCAGTCTTGACACTGCCTAATCTCCTCCATTTTCACTGCAGCTTGGTCACAGAATCATAGACTGGTTTGGGCTGGAAAGGACCTTAAGATCATCCAGTTCCAACCCCCTGCCATAGGCCAGGATGTCTCACCCTAGACTATGTCGCCCAAGGCTCTGTCCAACCTGGCCTTGAACACTGCCAGGGATGGGGCATTTACCACTTCCCTGGGCGACCTGTTCCAGTGCCTCACCACCCTCACAGTAAAGAACTTCTTCCTTATATCTCACCTGAACTTCCCCTGAGTTCTTTTACTTACCACACTAAATCATAATTGGGTTGATCTGACCTTAGTGACAATGAGTCTATTACAGGAACATGCAGAAGTCCTGTGCTACTTTTCAAGAACTGGTACATGCGGGATTTACCTTTCCACCTATCTCTCAAACAAATACCCCTTTCCCACTAACTAGAGATGTATGTTTAGAAATTCACCCTATGAAGCAAACTAGACATTTTGATGGCCACAATTTATCTACATAAATTACTGCACTTCACAGCAAAGCCTCTGTCATAAGAAAACACAGTGTGCCCTAAATTACCTGCTGCCCTCTTCAATAATCAGCCTAGTTTTTAAGATCTAGAGACCTGCTGATAAAGGACACCTCGGTGCATAGAGCGACAAAAAAAACCCTGAGGTTCATACACATCACTGGAAACATCCACACACTGCTCTATTAATCTTTAGACTGGGGTAATTTTTCTCTTGAGATCTGGTAATAGATTACTTTGAGAGAACATGGGGAAGAGCACCCAGACAGGGGCCTGCTGCATACTAAGCAAGCTTGCCTCCTTCCTCCTTGATTTAATCCTAAGGAGTAATGTCCAAAGCTGCTGTTAACTCTGTACTGACCAACACCAATGCAAAGGAGCTTACACTGTGTTAGTAAGATCAGCCTGTCCCTACATCTTCTTGAGCATCCTGTGCTGCAAGATCCGCACTGGTGTTGCTGCTCTTCTCTCCCCCATCACACTTCCCTGGTTCCAACATGTTGAGTTTTTTGGGACAACACAGACTAGACATGACTGAGAAAAAAGTTATTTATATGAGGAATAAGTTAATGTATTATCAGTTGGTCCCATGTAAAAGAGGACAGTATAATACTAACCAAAGAAGTGGTAAATGCCCCATCCCTGGCGGTGTTCAAGGCCAGGTTGGACAGAGCCTTGGACGACATGGTCTAGGGTGAGGTGCCCAAGCACATGGCAGGGGGTTGGAACTGGATGATCAAAAGGTCCTTTCCAACCCAAACCAGTCTGTGATTCTATGATTTCTCATTTATTTCAGTCCTGAATCCCTAAATGTCACTTGTCCTGTAGAGACTTACAGACCCTCATTGATATTAATGACATCTGCTTCACAGAGTCAGCAATCCCACAACAGCATCAGATATTTAGGGCTTTAGAAGGGGAGACTCTTCTATTATACTTTATCATAGCCTATGTGAAATTCTGCCACTCCACACCCTGGGAACATCACCCCAGTTTCACAGCAGGGATGATTTGCTCATTGTGCTGTTTCTTGCCATTTAGATGCTACACACCTTATTTTACAGAACCCTCCCTCTCCTTTGCATTGCTTGTGCAAGTCTCACAACTTCATGGAGGAGAAAGAACTTCCTCTGGGAAAAGCTGCACAAATGAATGATAAAAGTCTATACTAAAGACACAGAGAAAGAGCTGCCGCATATTGGTCCTGCCTGGATGCTAAATCATAGACAAAACAGTTTTTGTCTGCCAGCAGTGGTGTTGAGTATCTGCACACAACACGTTGAGCACCAAAGTTTTGGGTTTTTTTTTAACACTAAGTAAGTCATAATTTTTGTTACCAAGTCACTGAGCAGAGAAAGAAAAAACTACTGGGGCACCCAGTGACATAATGTAGGATAGGGTGGGGATAACAGTGCTTTCTTCTTCAGTCAAACAAAGCATCTGCCGCTTTGTTAATACTCCAGTACGCTCTGCTCTCAGAGAAGTGAAGGCAGCAATGATTAAAGCCAGTTCTGACTGGGAAAAATGCATGTTACACTAACCTCAAAAGTGTAATTCAAAATGTATGCGAATACACCCACCAGTCAAGTGGTCCACACTCTAATCCGAGGAACCATCTGTGTAGAAGTAGGTACAGCTTCCCTAGAGAAGCACCCTGAACTTTTCATCAGCACAACAGGGAACAAATAATGCTCTACTGTCAATCCCTCCTGCTTACAAAAATGGTTTCCAGTGAAGCTTATGGCCTAGAAGGTTAAAAGTTACTGAATCTAATCCTTAGAGAGGCACCTGCACTGACCTCATCAGCTGTAATAGCTCAAAGAAGCTACCACAGGCTGCACAGGGCAGTTTTCCTGTAAATAGACAGCTGTGAACATAGGAGGCTACAGCGGCTTCCTGCCAAAAATGTGCATTTTAATAACTGTAATTGCATAGTTTTGCAATCTGTTGACTCTGACTTATTTCAAGAACATCCAAGGAGTAAAACAGTATCACCACCAGATTTTCTCATCCTTTAAATTTCACAATGCAGTCTGCAACAACTCAGTAATTACTGTGAATAATTCATAATATGGGTTATAATGATGTGACACGTTTTAGTGAACCCCTAAAATTTAGGATGTTTAAGTGATAAAAAAACCAAAAAACAAACTCAGAATCAAAATTAAATTCAGTAATAAATATTAGAAGAAAAATAATTAAAATTCATAATTAACACAACAGATCACAAATGCAGTCTGGATGGTGGTGTTCCTAGCAAGCTTGTATAATTATTAGAAGTGATTTGCTTCAAAAAGATGAAGCATGGACAAGAGAAGTCCCAGGGGAGACAGCCTTCCAGTAGCTAAAGGGGACCTATAAGAAATCTGGAGAGGGGCTTTTTACAAGCGCCTGTAGGGACAGGACAAGGGGGAATGGCTTTAAACTAGCAGGGAGGGGGGACTGAGATTAGATATTAGAGGAGAAGGGATACAAGAGGGGAGGGGATAGAGAGGGGATACAAGAGGGGAGACTGAGATTAGATATTAGGCAGAAGTTCTTCCCTGTGAGGGCGCTGAGGCATTGGCACAGGTTGCCCAGAGAAGCTGTGGCTGCCCCATCCCTGGCAGTGTTCAAGGCCAGGTTGGATGGGGCTTGGAGCAGCCTGGTCTGGTGGAAGGTGTCCCTGCACATGCAGGGGGTTGGAACTGGGTGAGCTTTAAGGTCCCTTCCAACTCAAACCAGGCTGGGATTCTGTAATTTTAGCAAAACTGGCTATGACCCTGCAAATGCCAGCAGCTATAGGCAAAGCCATGCGTATGAATGGTCCCACTGCCCAGAGGGACAACTTGTTCGAAATTGTTTGCAAGACTGTAGCCCCAGTCACAACTTGCACAATAAACACTTGAAAAATAATTCATCGGAATAAAATAACGTGGAAGTAAATCCACTTTTACTTGGTTTCATGGTTTAGATTAGTGCTATGAATATACTGCATAAGGGATACAGAACAAGTGACCCAAGTCCCTTTGCTTAAAGAAATGGAGTCAAGCATGCCATGCTTTTCACCCTTTGCATCATCTGATATTCTTAGACTGTGTTCCTTAAAGCCAGCTTCCAGGGACAGCCACAAGACAGCTAACTGCAGGATTTCTTCTGTGTACTTATATGGTTTGGGATATCTTGAAAATCTTGTTTGACTTGAAATTGAAAAAATAGGCTTTTTACACCTTAACTCCATACAGACACGCTGACTGACCAAAGTAAACCCCTTGAACTCTAGTGCTTAAACAGAATAAGAACGTAAGTTCCGTTTTGTATTTACAATAAATGTGTCCAATTTTAAGTCTTTTTTTTTACAATGGAAAGGCTTGTTGTTCCATTCATGAATGGGAAAACGAAAGCCCAGTTTTCTTTTTCCAAGCTGAAATTCCAGTCTCTAGCTTCCAAGACTGCCGTCTAAGGAGCCATCTCAAAATAAAGCACATAGTTACAACCTACAACGTATCTTTAAAGGCTGATTAGGCTGAATGGGCAGTGACTAACTGCTTTTCTTTTCCTTTCCTGAAAAGCAGCGACACAAGGACTTCTGTGGGCAGGTGAGCTCACCAGCCCCAGTATACACTGGGAGGGACAGTGAAAGACTGTCAGAGGTACGCTTTAAGGTAGAGCTGAGCCAGTGTTCAGCCCAAGAGGAAGATGGCATTTTTGTCACTCCCCCACACCCCAAGTTGTCATTCCTTGTCATTAGAGTTTATTTCCTCAGTAAGGTGGATGTGGTTTGCTAGCAAGAGAAGTGCTGTGTGACAGATCCTGGTGACAGATTTGCCACATATAATGATATATGGATGTGATTTTCGTTACGCTTTGCAAAGGAAACTGTTTTCACCTAATTCTTAAGAATTCTTGACAGCTTGTTGCAGTTATTTTTTTGTTACCTTATTAATCTCTTAATTATTCTCTTCCACAGCCACTACACATACCTTAGCCCTCCAGTTTGAAACAGTATCACTGAGCCCCAACAAAGCCGCGCTTGTACAAATTTTTACCAACAATGAATGAAATATCAAGAGAAAATAAACTGGAGTTGCAAGTATTTAATACTGGTCACTAAATACAAGAGAAGAAATGTAAGATCCTAAAAGAGTGGCAGCCACGACAGGTAAGAGATTTGCGATGTATCTGGAACGTAAAATCCCTCCACCTTCCTAATGTGACAACTCTTCTAGTGGCAAGGGAAACACCAGTCTTTTCACCTCCTTGTCAGCTCCAAGAAGCGAACTGAAGAGCTTCATTCACTAACATACATAAAGTAATATGACAGCGAAAGACCATTCATGAAAGGCTCTCCATCACCCATCCAGTAAGAAACCTTCACTGCTACAGCAGCAACACCAGCACTTTCTAGCAGGAGCTTCCGGTGGCTGCTTCAAGGCTCAGCGATGCCATAGGAGGAAAGTAACATTTAATTTTACTTCTTTATTGGTGGGTGGGAGGGAGTGGGATATAACAAATGACCCCTGACATAAAGCATTTCATGGAGAATTGACCAGTTGGGATTAACAGCCCTTGGCTGCATTTGGACTATAAAAATTTTCCGCCAGCCATTAATTTTGAGGAAATGCTCTGTGCCTCAGTCATTATTACTTAAATAAAAACATATATTGTATATATGGTCAAATAAAATTATGGCCAGAATTTTGTCAAGCCCAGATAAGGGTGTAAATTTACTGTTATTAAGGCTCTTCCTTTTATGTTCAGATCAGTGTAGTTTGGTAGTAGGAATGGCTGTTACACATGGCCAGCACCCTTGCTTGATCCTTGTGTACAGTGATCACAGGATTAGAAGCCAGGATAACTATTTAAAGACAAAAATCATCATCAATTACCTTAATTTTTCTGTTCTGATCATGAAGTAGTGTACATATACATACAGATAGTCACTGTCATTACATCCATCAGTATGTATCCTTATCACACAAACATATACACATTAAATTAAACACATAAGGAGAGGTATGACAGTTCCACAATGAATCTGGGCTGACTGCATTAATGATGTGCGCCAAAGCTGTAAGTGCAGCTCACCCTAAGGAAAGGCTAATAAAACTTCCCCATCACACTCCTGCTCCCTGCTTTTTGCCGAAGCACCAATTCATAAAAGGCATTTAACAAAATTTTATGGAAGCTGTGGCTTGCAAGCCTGAGTCTGTAAAGCCAGGTACTTCAGCTGCCATCAGTGAGTCCATGTGGTGATTTGAGAAGGAGAAAGACTACAACCAATGAAATTTTAGAAGTCTCTATAAATGACTTAAAATACATTTTCTATACAAGTGCCTTGACTGGAAAATCTAGCAGTAAGGTCTGGACCCATGATAGGTATATAGTCCAGTACAGTTAGTATTTGTATAAGCTTTTTACCATTAAGGAGAGGGAATTTATAAGCTTAGCAGAGATTACAAACCATCTGTGTAGAACCAAAGTTGATCCACAGATACCCGACTTGAAAATCTTGAACACTTTCTATGTACACAGATGTGATGTTGGTTCATGTCTACCTTTATGAGATGTGCTGGTTTTCTTCCACCCAGCCCAGAGCAGCATACCTGCTGAGGCAGGCTGTGTCCTCAGGTGCTGAGGTCCTCCACTGAGGATGCTGCAGAGCAAGGACCAATTTCGAGGTGACAAAGCTAAGAAAGAATGGTGATGCTTCACCTCACCCCTGCAGCAGCCTGGTCCCCAGCAGCTAGTGGGGACTAATGCCATACCCTGAAGCCTTGAAGACAGGCAGGGCTGAACATCAAGCTCCATGCTGCCTCTCAGCACCTGGGGCTGACAGGACACCTGCAGTACATGCCAGGTCACTCCAACACCCCTGATGGGCGAGACTGGGCTTTACACTCTTCTTACAATACCACTAGTAGAAAATGAAGCACATTCCAAACCTGTCAACAACACTCATTTATTGAAGGGCAAATATCAATGTTATTTATGCTCAAATGCATATTGCTTCATTTCACGGGCATGCTGTTTCTAACCCTCTCTCTCACTTCCTGGCATAGATGCTGTGCTACTGTGGTGCCCTTGAGGCACTCTGCCCATTCCTCTTCCCACTCAAACCCAGCCTTCTGTCTTCTTCCCCTTGTCTCCTGCATGGCCAGGCTCCTCCTTCACCCAGTTACTATATTCATCCCTCTCACACTTCCTTCCCCACACCAAGAAGTGTCTTCTCCCTTACCAAAACAACAGCCTGAGTTTTCTGAGCTACTCAGCACCTGTGGTTAGTGAAGTGAGAAGGGAGCTTGCCTAAATCACATGGAGACAGGCCTGGTCTAGAAAGAGTTTCAGCTTTCCAAATCATTTGCCATTCCTAATGTCTTTCATACAATGTGCCTCATGCATTGTTAGCTCTGTAGATTGCACAAAGACTTCAAAGCAGCATGATATTAAATGCTCTAAGTGATGACAAAATCAGGACGGGGCCCAGTGTGACACAAGTTTTATACCAATACACAACCAGTGAAATAATGACTTACTGCCTCCACACTTCACAGACACGTCTGAAACAAAGGAAAATTAAGACTGCACGTTCTGATCCACTATGGCCTTCTCCAGCCTCGTACTTAAGATAGTCACTGATACTTAGCCCAATTTTGTCAAGTCTCAAGAGATTATTCTGGCTGGTACTAGTGAATGCACCAAAAGAATCATGTTTGATCAGACTCTGATGCTGAATAGCTCCATATTGAGCTCTAAAGCAAATATTTCTGCCATAAAAACAATTAGCAAATGTAGCAAGTATTTTATATTGTAATTTCTATAATCAGTACAGTTGAAGTTGGTGAAAAATGCATACCCACTCTAAAAAGCAGTGAAGCCCTGTTATGAAGGCCAATAGTAATTACTACCTTTAATTCACCAAAAAGATGTAACATAAGGGATCATACAGTGTGGAAGGTACAATTCAAACAGCCTGGAAAATATGAAAACAATAGAGAAAAAAGATATATTTATGTGCCCTGGACAGACATTCTTTTGTGCATAGAGAAGAGGCAGGAAGACACCATTAGGAGGTATTGCCATGTACCCTACGTGCACAAACATACCTGAGAAACAATGAGGTAAGAAGAATCATACTTTAGGCATAGAGACGCAGCTGATGGTGAAAAACAATGATCACAAAGCAGTCGTACCAGCATTTCAGATCAGTGCATCAGCTGGCAGACAGAAACAGCAGAAGTACTGTTAAAAAATCGAATTAAATAAAAGATTCTTATTAAAAAACATAGTTTAATTTTTTTTTTAAAGGAATATACTTTCCCTAACAGCATGGTTAATAGGGAGATAACAGCACTAACTGTGACCACTGGTCAATGCCAATCCACTCGTCCCTATTGCTACACCCTCCTTGCTTTATTTGCTTCTGTTCATCAATGTATTCCATTCTGTTTGTAAGACTTTTTTGCGAGATTGAGAGCTTTTTGAGGCACGGACTGTACATAACCTGGATGTTCATATACTGCTTCTTTGAGCCTTGGTTATAGCTTCTAGACATCACAGCAATCACTGAAAAATTGAATTTCATCAGCTTTAAAATACAACCCATGAGACATAACATAGATAGATATTTAGGTGTATTGTTTGATTTTGTAAGTATGAATGCAAATACTTCCAAGAACGTCTGCAGTAGTCTGGGCTACCCCTAAGAAAACTAAGGATGGATTAACAGAGTGAAAGAAGTCATCTTTATTTCCAAGACTTTCGGAGATTTTTATCTGTAATATTTATTAAACATGGTTATTACAGGGAATTTGTTAGGTATCTCTGAAAAATCAGGCCACTTTATACAGGGCTTAATTTTGGAGTGTAAATGGAAAACACATCGTTGGGGTAAAATATGTAAAGCCTTTTGCAATTTAAAACTGTACTATTATTTTCCCCATTGGCCCAAACTCCTTCAACTTCCTTCCACAAGTATCTTATTCTACATGTATCTTCTCATAGGTTATAAAATAATTCAAGATGGTAGAGGAAAAGAATTTGCTGATGATGTTTTGAATGATGCCATGATATTGTTTGAGACGAGCAGCTACTCATTAATATAACGTGAAGTATTTTTTCCTACATGGCAGTCCTCATATACATGGATTTATCATACACACATATAATATATTCATGCATGTCACAAAATAAACCAAAATCACTGTTAACAGCACCATTTAGTCACTATCAAATGATGCTGACAATGAACATGAGAATTATTTGCTTCCTTTGTACTCATCCATTAAGATATAATTTTAAAGACTTGCTCAGCAGCTATTTTTTCTCGTTTCTTGCCTCTTTGATACTGAAGTGTTTTGAATCAGACTCTTGAATTACAATTCTGTGAGTGCTCTTTTTGCCTGTAGAATAGTCTGAACCTGACAGAACTGTGTTTATTCCAGCAGAGCTGAAAGGTTTCTGTCCAACGCACAGCTCAGGTTGTGGCGATGCTGAATTCAGCCCTGATGTCTGAAAAGCTTTGAAATCTCACAAGATGAGAAACAGCATGAGCTTCCTTGATCTTGGTATTTAGGCCTTTTGTTCACTCCTGACTGAACAGGCACTATGGGTGAGGACTTTGACTGGGAAAGAGAAATTTGAGGCCAAAACCCTACAGTGAGATGCAGTCTCCAGAAAGGTTAATGTGTTCTTCAGAACAGCAAAGACAGATTGCTACTCACAAGTGTGAGACACACCAAAAAAGTCTTGATCCTTCTGCTTTCTCATGCCTTTCATCACTCTTTCTGTAGGGAAGTAAATAGTTGACGCTAGCCCTGCACCAAGCCAGACATTGCCCTCTTCATAAATCAGAATAAAGCAAATATCAGTTTCTCCACAATGTAATCAGGACACAAGTTCCCACTTAATGGTGTTTTCAGCTGTCAGGTTTTCCTATTTACCCTGTCTTTTGAAAATCAATCCTATACAATGTGAACGTGGGGAGGTGGAAATGAAGAGGAGATAAATTTGCACAGTATCACTCCTCAAGTTTACTTATCTTTGTAAAGCCATAAGGTACCTCTCCACACTTGTGAAATGAGCATGTTATGAATAAAAAGAGAAAGAAATTGTCTCTGCAAGGTAAAATCAACAACAGCCTAACCCTTTCACCCCCACGACAAGCTAGAAAGTGCATGGAAAACAGATGCCCCCTCTTAAATAATTTAAGGCATTATATTTGCTAGTGTAACACATTGGATATGCTTCCTGTATCAAAGGGGAAAAAAATGTTTTCATTAAGATTCAAGCTGTGTTGGAAAAGAACCAACAAAAAAGGCCATTTATAGTGGAACAAAAGCTTTCTCACATGGAATCAGACCTGTACAAATAGAGTGTGTTTACAGACCTGTATAAATAAAGCCATTATATTGGGCCAGTATTAACTCATATGGAATTTCTGCTGTAATCAACATAAAATTGATAGAAGGATTTACTTTCAAAGACTGTTTGCATTGGTCATAACAGGCTATTTACTCCCAAACACTAGGACTTATGGTTCAGCTTCCTTTTAAGTGGCTCAAGGAAGATTTGGTGAGAAACTAAGTAAAAGCCTCAGGCTTCAACCAGTGTCAACAGACAAAGATGAATACGTATTTTTCAGAACTTTGATAAACTCTTTAATAGTGCTATACCTTTGTCTTATTTGCATTACATGCTATCAGCCCACAAACAGGCACATTGCAAATGCATTCAAATCACAAAATTTCCTCCAACAGTCCCAAGAGGAAGTATTCATAAAATTTCCTTTAGATATCTAATTTGATGTCTAAATAAACCTCCAGAATTGCATAGAATAACCCCACCACTGCCTTCTACCACAGAGGAACTGAGTTGCCTGACTTTGAGCCTCTGAATCATAGAATCACAGAATGCATTGGGTTGGAAGGGACCTTAAAGTTCATCCAGTTCCATCCCCCTGCCATGGGCAGGGACACCTTCCATTAGAGCAGGTTGCTCCAAGCCCTGTTCAACCTGGCCTTGAACACTCCCAGGAATGGAGCAGACACAGCTTCTCTGGGCATCCTGTGCCAGCACCTAATCATACCTAAAGTAGAAACATAAAGTGATTAAAACAGGGGGTGGAGATGTCCCTAAAAGAGGCCACTTCTAAGCCACTTCTGATACACTGCTCATCACCTTCTTGGAGACTGTGCATCATGAGCCTATGGAAATGGAAGGCTGCAACACAGAAAGGTACTAAATAATTCTATAGTCTACCTTGAAAGTGAAGTAATTATCTTCATATCCTGGGTGCACTGAGTACTAGAAGGCCTTTTAAACAGCTGAAACCTGTGATCCCCAGAAGGAGAAGCTAAGAGTGAAGACAGGGGTATTTTCCTCCTGTATTGTAGCTCACTCTTCTCAGACTGAATTCAGTCTGGTGTCATCCACAGGGGTAAATTTCTAGGGGCAGATCACTGCATAGCTTTTGGCAAGAAATGCCAGCCAATATTCATTCTTGCCACCTCACCTTCAGATGCTGTGGAGCGGAAAAATCAGAAGACAGCCAAAACACAAGTGAAGTTTAAATGAGACTGGTGTGAATCATGACTGTAATAACCAGCTCACCTGGGGCATGTCTCCTGTGCGTAGACAGGAGCTCAATCAAAGCAGTCTGGTATAAAGGGTGTCATTTTATAGGGAATGACTTAAGCTAACTCAACCTAGTATGTGATTTTGCGTTGATCAAAACCTGAAAAAAACATCAATACAAAATGAAAACTGGTCAGGCTTTGAGTAGTTTAGACCCTGACATTTATCTCAGGGGGAAACAAAAGGAAGACCTGGGGAACTACAGCCCATTCAATCTCACCTCTGCCTGACAAGATCATAGAGCAAATCCTCCTGGAAACTATGCTACGGCACATGGAAAAACAATGAGGTGGTTGGTGACAGCCAACATGGCTTCCCTAAGGGCAAGTCCTGCCTGACCAATCTGGTGGCCTTCTATGATGGGGCTACAGCATTGGTGGATAAGGAAAGAGCAACTGACACCATCTACCTGGACTTGTGCAAAGCATTTGACTGTCCCACATGAAATCCTTGTCTCTGAATTGGAAAGGCATGGTTTTGATGGGTGGACCACTCAGCAGATAAGGAACTGGCTGGGTGGTCACACTCACAGTGCTGCTGTCAATGGCTCGATGTCCAAGTGGAGACCAGTGACAAGTGGTGTTCCTCAGGGGTCAGTATTGGGACCAATGCTGTTTGACATCTTTGTCACTGACACGGACAGTGGGATTGAGAGCATCCTCAGCAAGTTTGTGGATGACAACAAGCTGTGTAGGGTGTTCAATATGCTGCAGGGAAGGGATGGGATCCAGAGGGACCTGGACAGGCTGGAGAGGTGGGTTAGTGTGAACCTCATGGAGCAGTAAGGCCAAGTGCAAACTCCTGCACCTGAGTCAGGGCAATCTCAAGCACAACTATAGGTTGGGCAGAGACTGGATTGACAGCAGTATGTATGGTACGACAGTACTAAAGTACTATCTGTACGTTAGTACAGATAATTTTAGGCAATAAAGCTCAAAAGATAGAAAAAGTCCTTGTTGACAAAATGACTACAACATTGCCTACAGCAAAAGGGCCTTTCAAGGCCCTTCAGGTTCACATCACGCTATCCTAGCCACTCTTATTCTTTTTGTGTGCTTTTCTCTCCTACTCTCACCTACAAGCTCGCTGAGCATGGGCTCCATTTTGAGTCATCTTCTCACTTGCTAGTCAGAACAGAACTACATCTTTGTGAGAACTATACAAATGAGGTGACCAAAAACTAACCAGCTTTTGTTTGCTTGTAGAAGCTTACATAGGATACTACAACAGATATTATATTAAGACAATAAATAAATACATATAAGCTGTTCCTAGCATAGTAAATGTAACACTACTCTTTGAGTATCCAAATCTTCCAAAAGACAAGGAAAAATCCCCAAACCTAAAAAAGGCAATAGAACAAAATGGTCACTATGTCATGGTAAAAATGAAGTTCCTTTTACTGCACTAAGACCCTAAAGCAACATTTGTGCCCTTCCTCATGAGTGATCAACAGGGAGTAATTATTTGTTTGTTAGCTGCTCAGATCACCGTAAGTTGGTGATGGGTTCAGAAATGGCTGGGGAGTAGACAAAGAAATATTTTTCCCAAGAAATCAATTCTGCTGCTTCAGGAGAACATGATTAATGTTTCCTTGGGATGCTGCCTGCACTGGAAAGGCAGCTGTGTCTTTAGACATTATTGAGTGCACTCCTGCAATAAACTTCACTCCTCTCAAGTAAAGCCACCTATGACAGAATTACTGACCTGTTAAACCTCACCAATTTACCTTCTAATACCAGATCATCCAAACCATGCGCGTGTTTACCAAAGCTGCTATTTCTCACTATTCCTGCCTTGCAAGGCCCCACTAGTAGCACGGGGAGGTGGACAGGGCTTTTCTTCCTTCTGCATACATGCATAAATATGTGGAAACTTGGAGAACCACCAATTACATGGTGAACACACTCCTTATTAAACACTTGAGCATCTCCCCCAGCCTGGAGCAGTTTTAGTTTTCCTCTTCAAGGTGAGAAATACAGATCACTGCTGCTAGTCACGCAAATTTACTGTCTTGGAAATGGGCTGTTGAATAGTGTTCTCAGGTTTTTTCTTTGACATTCCTACAGGTCTCATCTCATTGAAAGTCCACCTCATGGCATGGTGACCGTGTATGTTCATACTTTCTTTGCCACCAAGATATACGTACACTTTACCTACAGACGTTTACACCTGAATGTGTATTTGCATCTATGTAAATCCACTTATAGAACATAAATGGTCCTAGAACATTGTGCAAGTGCTTTTTGTTGTTAAAACATCCCCCCCCTTAAATAGAGGCCTCATAGCTTTTAACTTTTTCCCCATGAGAAAAGATGTTGCAGATACATATGGAAAAGTTTCTTATTACTACAAAATAAGACAATTTATTCTCAAGATGTCAATTGAGCAATAAAACACAACTAACCATAAAGTATTTGGCAACTTTGCTGCAGTTTGCTGTATTTCGTTATCCAAGATATTTTTATGTGTGTGCAAATGAGCACATATATTACCCACCTTATCATTAGCTTATATAAAATTTGACATGGAGTATAAATTGTTAATGATGTGCTAATAACACTGCAAGCACTAAGAACTGTCGAAAGTATATAGTAGGACCAAAAGTCAGCACAAAAGGGAAACTTTCAGTGGCAGCCTCTTTCCTGCTCTTATAAAAACATAGTTCACTTTAACACCAGTTAACCAGTCTTTACACAGCACTTAGACAAAAGGGTAGAAAAATCCTTCTTTCACAACAGTACTGACAGGAAAAATAACTCAAATTCCTTGAATGAATCCTGGAATAGTCAGTCCTAGTCCCTCTTTCATGACAAGAAAACTTCAGGTTCTCCTATCTTTGTGCACTGTGGTAGACAACTAACCCCTACAGCAGGATACTGCACTCTAGTGCCAAACTTGATTTTACACCCTATTTACAGTTGGATACACTGGTTTGCGTAAAGAAAGGGTTTGGGTTTTTTTTGCAGTTAACTGCATAAGGAAGGGTCTAATTCATAAGCACTGTTAAATATTTAGACACCAAGATGTGCAGAGCAGCTGCTAAAGGTCTAGAGTTTAGAGGTGTAATCCCTGTCAATGATGAAGTAAGCATAATGTACTGTGTATTGCAAAAATATATCCCAGGGAAGAAGGAGGCAGGGTGGGAAGGGCCAGCTTCTTTCTTGTAATCTGTTCAGATGCCACAGCTCTTGAGATAAACAGGAAGATGTTGGTTTCCACTTTACATAAAGACGTATAAGCAGGAGTGTTCTTTCTGACTAAAGGAGGGAAGGGTCATCAAACATCTCCCCACATCAGACACACAAGTCAGCATGCCTACTCTTGGGATGTTGCAATTTAAACACTACTTTGTGCTCAAAAGTGCATAAAACCAAGTTTATCCTGGCTTCTAGTAGTTGCATAATAAATCAGAAGGTACTCTACTGAGGCTAATTGAGTCAGTTATGATTTCTACCAGTTTAGAGCAAAGCAAAATACAGTAATCTGTACAGCCCACAGCTTAAGCACTCCGTGTTAGTATGTGTGACTATGAAAGTTTATCCAGCCTTTGTCTGTCCGAGGATGTATTTACTTTGCAAACTGCATGTTTCAAAGTCACATCCCACATCCAGCACGTTTACATGGAAGTACATGGTATTAGCAACTCCTGGCACACCAGTCTCCTTCTACATGCAGCACTGATTCTCTGCCTAGCAAAGCTACACTACTTCCATGACACTTTCAGGCTTTGCATCAGTTTTATAGCTCAGTGCTCTCTGACTGAGGTTTAACATGTTCTAGAAGCCCATGCAGAACATCAGCTACTTTTTAAACGAGACAAACATCTATATTTCACATGAACAGTCTTCATTCAGTTTGCAGGAACATTGGTTTGTAAAGTGCACTGACAATTCAGTGTGGTCTCCTAAATCAAAGGGCCATTATTATTTCTCCTGAACAAGCTGCTTATTGACTCTCCTTGGAGAAAACAAAACAAAACCAAATCCGTCAAATTCTTTTACTTCTATGTGGTTTCAGAGTGCTCTGGTGCTCATCAGAGAAACACAGAACTGAGAACACAAAAACCAGGGGTGAACTGCTCAACTAGGTGGCCTCAGACCGTAAAAAGAATACGTGGAAAATTAAAACAGTAACAGAAATAGAGACTTCCAAGTGCCAAAGTTTGACATTCTGAAGGTTAAATTAATTCATACCCCAGTTTCTGCATTAATAGAAAACAAATAAACAAGATATTTGTCAAAAATGCTGTATTTCAGGTTAGACATAAAGAAGAAGTTCTTTACTGTGAGGGTGGTGAGGCACTGGAACAGGTTGCCCAAGGAAGTGGTGAATGCTCCATCCCTGGTAGTGTTCAAGGCCAGGCTGGACAGAGCCTTGGGCAACATGGTCTAGTGTGAGGTGGGAACTAGATGATCTTAAGGTCCTTTCCAACCCAAACCATTCTATCATATACAGAATCCTTTTCAACATCTATCACAGATTTCAGGGTGTAAAAATCTGAATTCAGAACTGGATTTCACACAGATTGACAGCTTTACTAACTATTCAAACCAACAAACCACAGCGCTGATTTTGGAACAGAGAGGAAGGAGTCCAAGCAGCGCTGCTATTAAGCTTGGGCAATTAAAAAAAAAAATCAGAGGAATAAAGCCCACATTATCTTGTGGGACATTTTTTTGTTTCTGCAGAAGTGACCTTTAAAATTTGTTATAGAGGCCCTTGATTAACTGCTCTGATTTACAGCCAGTAACAAATAGAAAAGCAAGTGCAAGTGCTGTATCTTTGCTAGCATGAAAATGCCACAACTGCCCTCATTTTTCAGTGTTCTCAGTTGCACCAATTATTAATAAAACACTTTGGGGAAAAAAGGCCATTGCATTAAGAAAACATTAGGGAAGTGTTTGTCAGCACAGTAATGGTCATCTTAAGACAGTGCATCAGAGGTACTGGATGGCAACCATTCCACATACAGCCAATTTCATATTCCGCAGAGGATGCATGGATGAAGCATTTTGATCTTGTATGTATAGACTTACACATGCTCACATTTGCACCCACAATGACAATCCTTTGAAATTACACAGAAATAAGAATGATGGTAACTCATGAAGTACTTTTCCTTTTGAAGAGTATTGCACTCAGGAGAAGAAATGGGGGTGAGATTTATCTGAGCAAATACAAACACCTACACTGCCCAAAGGCTGTAGCCGTACAGGAGTGTCACTCATGTTAAGGTAATCATCTGAAGTAAATCAAATAAATTATACTCTCAAACTTCCCACTCATCGACAGAGCATAAAAGGAGCAACTGTGAATAGCTAGCTGCAGACCTCTAACATTTGGCAAGATGAATCACAGCACAGGCATCTATGTTTTCCTAACTGCACTATCGTGGACAGATGATTTAGCCCTTATTCTCTTGTCCTTTCTGCCCTTGTAAATGTTGTATTTCCTACGTATTTTCCTAGTTGTAATTTGAGAGAAACACAATAATTGTTATAAGCCTGAAGTTCCTACATGTAAACTGCCTGTAACGGATTATGTGTGCATGGATCCCTAGATCCCTTTCTGACAAGGCAAGGATGCAATGGTATCCCATCTGACTACATGCACATGATGAAAATGTCTAAAATGTTGTCAAAAGCAGCCTGCAATACTTTGAGTTGCATAAATTACAGCTCCTGATTTCACAAAATGGTCTGGGTTGGAAGGGAACTCTGGACATCATCCAGACAGGCCCTGCCAAGGCAGGGCCACCCAGAGCAGGTCACACAGGAACACATCCAGGTAGATTTTGAATGCCTCCACAATGCTCATGGGCAGCCTGTCCCACTGATCTGCCGCCCTCAATGTAAAGAAGTTCTTCCTCATGTTGAGGTGAGACTTCTTGTGTTTAATTTATGGCCGTTGCTCCTTGTACTGCCACTGGGCACCCACTGAAAAGAATCTGGCACCATCCTCCTGACACCCACCTTTGAGACTGATCTGCGTTAATGAGGTCTCCCTCTCAGTTTCCTCTAGACTGAACAGGCCCAGCTCCTGCAATCCCTCCTTGTAAGAAGGATGCTCCAGACCCCTCATCATCCTTGTGGCCTCTTCCGAACCCTCTCCTTGTCTTTCTTGTGCTGAGGAGCACAGAACTGGTCACAATACTCCAGATGTGGCTTCACTAGGGTTGAGAAGAGGGTCGAGAAGAGAAGAAGGATCACCTCCCTTGGCTGCTGGCCACATAAAATCCTTTTCCCAAAAGCTACTTGTGGTTTATGAGTTCTGTATTGATGGGCTCTTTATTAAGAATGACCTCAGTTCCCAGAGCACCCTTTGGTTTCTCCTGCATTGGAAATTGCAGGCATCTCCAGTGGAACCCTCATTTCCATTTGTTCACTCCATTGCCCACCTACATTAAGTCTCCAAGAAGTGAAGCGGCATCAGTCCTAGGCAAAAGAAGATGTAAATCAACCCCCCAACTCTGATGTTGCACTGGGAGCTCATTTAAAGTACAACAGTAGGAGGAGTTAAAAGTCAGATTAACAACATAGAAATGAAAGGAGAGTTACTGCAAACAAATACAGAAGGAAACAGAAGGCAGCCCAAGCTGTTTTGCTGACTCTCACATGCACATATATTAAACTCTCAACAAAACATTTTA
Source organism: Psittacus erithacus (assembly GCA_009867235.2). Lineage (NCBI taxonomy): Eukaryota > Metazoa > Chordata > Aves > Psittaciformes > Psittacidae > Psittacus > Psittacus erithacus. Next base: position 68,041 of record WYDI02010596.1, on the reverse strand, counting down.
ATCATAATTCTGCAGGAAAGCTGGCAAGCAATTCTCAGCCAGGCTCCCTCTCAACCTTCTCTGGTCACACAAGCACTTCTGCAGCTGGCCAGCTGTTCACTGCTTCGTGTTGTCATGGGCAAAGAAATCTAATAACATGCACAGATCACTGAAAGACAGTGTCAATGTTGCTGGACATGTTGGAAAAGGACAAGTTCCCCTGCTTCCAATGTAGCAGAATTTTACAGAGAATTAGCCAACTGTCCCAGAGGGCAACAGCAATTACTTGGGAAAATGATAATAGTATGGGTAGAAAAAGGACAGTGCAAAGAACATTGACTTGTCAAACTGCTGGCTGGTTTTTCCCACAGTGATTTGGAGTCCCATCTCTCAGTAAGCTGTGGCATTAGCTTTGCAGAACACCACATTACTACACAGGACAGCATGTACATCTGGGGCGAAAACCCAGGTCAAGAACCTTTGGCAGAACAGATTATTAACACTAACTTTTCTATCATTTCACTAAGAATATAAGAGTCTTTACTGCTTTGTCAGGGCTTCTTTAAGTACCAAATATCTTATTTCATAAGAAGTGTTGGAGCAGTCTTGAGAAGTGCTCAACAGAAGGAAAACCAGTGCTCTGTTGTTTGTATCAGCAGCTGTAAATGGAGATCCACCTGTGATCTGAGGCAGCCAAGAGAATAAACAACTCCGAAAAGTCAGGTTCTTAACCTTGCAACCTTCATAGCTCTGTTACAGCCCTTTATGTTTTGTTTTTAATGCCAGCTTTCCTATGTATTTTTTGACTTTCAAATGAAAACAACATCCCCACCAACACCATGTTCAGAGTTGTCATTGAAAGATTGTATTATAGCTGTTGATCTCACTGAATTCAAAACAGTCTCGGTAGAAGCAGCGAGAAAGAAGTTCTTTAATGCTCTGATACAACCCACTGATTGTACCATCTGTCCAGCACATGATGAAGAATCTCTAAACAGAGAATAGCTGTGGGGGACATAGTACAGTATTTGTAGATCTACGCTTGGTGAGAGATAAAAGCCTGTATTAAAAAAGCAAATTTGGTTTCTTTGAGCACAGTATATGAGATATGCAGTATGTTTCTGGCATGAAGTGAGGGAAAAACCCAGCAGGTCTGTCCAGAGGGGGTGGGGGGGAAGTACCATCAAAGGCAAGAAAAGGAAAAAGGTTCTTGCTCCTGTGTGAAGGCCACGCCAAAGCAATCTGCCAATCATGGGCATAAAGAAAGACACTAGGAGTGTTAAAGATGTCTTTCTGCAATGTGGGAAGTCACACAAAGGATAAAAAATACACAGCTCAAATTACCATGGAAAGTGTGTGCAAAACTGTGCTAATAAAAGTGACAGAGTTAAGTGCTTCAGCTAAGTATTTAATAGGGTTGTAACAGCTCCCTCCATAAATCTGTCCATACCAAATATCAATTACGTAGGGTTCTATCTCCCTGCAATAATTTCTGTAAATTGGCTCCTCACTGGCGCCTCTCCAATTACTTTTAGTGGGAAGGATAGTATGTCTTCATCCTGTTGACTGGCATGGGACAACATATCTTCAACAAGTCTGATGTATTTATAGGTCATTTCACTTCAGAAAAACCTGTGGGTATTGCAGAAATCTTAAAAGGCTCAGGGCAAAGCAGCACTGAGGGACCAGGACAGGCAAACCTTCCACCTGCTCAGCATTTATGCTTGGATCCCTCTTTGAAATATCTCAGGTTGCCCTCAGCACTGACTGCTGCTGCAGTAACATGGCTGGGGCAATACCTGGACACGATAACTCCTTGGGTACGCAAGGACAGGGGAGGGTGCCCTATAGGCACAGAGCCAAACGAAGGCCAGAGGAGCAGCTTTTAGGTTGTGGAGACTCATGGTCTGTTTTACTGCCTGCACATCTCGTGGGCTTAATCTTCTCCCCTCTGAGGATGCATTGCTGAAATCCCAATTCTTAGGGCTGGCAAGAGCCTTTCAGCAGCACTACTGTTAAATCTGATGAGAACAGAGGTATTTAAAAGTCATTATATGCTTAAGTACTTGCTTAAACAAAGTGAACAGAAACACTCTTCCCTGTGCATCGAAAGCCAACCTAAAATATTCAATGGCATTTTTTCTCCCACAGAATTTAAATTATACAGTTAGAAGTATAGCCCATGCAAACACTGTAGTTTAAATACAGAACAAGTTAGCTGTGTCCAGTTTGATTACAAGATCTTTAAAGAGTTTCACCTAAAAAGGTAAAGGAGCTTGCAGATTTAGCAAGACAAACACACAGACAAATAATAGAATCACAGAACGGTTAGGGTTGGAAAGGACCTCAAGATCAGCCAGTTCCATCCCCATCCCTCCCCCCATCAGACCAGCTTTGTGAAATGACAATGGAGCCAATATACTTCAAAAATTAACCAACAGCTACTGCATTTTCTCTCAAAGTATCCCAACTTGCCTAAAAAGCAATAGTTCACATTTTACTCAGACTTCATTGTGCCAAGCACTCACAAACAAACCACACAATTGCTCCAATCCTGAAAAAACTCCCAAAGGAACCATGACAGTGCGAGGACAGGAAGAAAAGCAAATCAACAGTGAGTCTTCTGCCATAGCTACACACAGCGCAGCCAGTGACCCAGTCAGGAATAACACTGGTACCATTAGGCACTGTACAGGGATTTCCATCAGTAGGTCTCGCAGCAAATAAAGAATGTCAGTGGCACTACTCCTGGTTTTGCAGTGGAGAAAATGAAGTGCAGTGAACTATGTCTGGAGTGGCCATGGGTTACCCAGCAAAACCTGAGAACATGCCAGAGCCCAATGATAACTAACACAGCTCCCCAGATGCTGAACTATGATGTTTCTAGTCTAAAATATCATCGAAACCTTTAATGGAGTAGAATCAAAAAGTCTTTTTCTTATGAGGTCAAATCAAGACAGAATATTGGAACAACTATCCAGAACACAGGCAGGGGATATCCACGGCAATAGATATTCATGTTCATCAGATCATAAAAATCACAGCAGTGCTAAACCCTTTGTCCATAATGAAGACTGTGTCCTTCTCCATTTCATAACTCTGTAAGAGGTGTGGGGAAAACCAAGTGCTGCTTAAAAGCAAAGGGTCCTCCATAACTCATAATGTAGAATTATCACAGCTTTTCCTAAAGTGACAGAGTGGCCCAGCAATTCCTAAGCTTTCAAGAGGCTAATTCTGGTGATATGTCCTTCCTCCTGCCCCAAACTGTAGACCTGTGACACAAATTACTTGTCAGTATCATTAGTTAAAGGAGCTACCTATTTGAAGATGCATACATAAAACTACCTGTGCAGTGGCAATCATAATAAAACCAGATTAAATGGTAGAGTTATCACAAAGCAAAAAAGGTAAGTGTTGATTAAATTACTGAACAATAGCCTCCAATATAATCTAATACAGATTTTGTGCTGGCTTTTTTTCAAATGTAGCTATAAAAAGGGTGAAAATATATGCAAAAATATACATCTATGATACCTTAAAAAGGTTTTCCTGAGTTTAAAAACACTGTCGCAAATGTGAAACCAAAGCAAAAAGGACATCTACCCAACACAAGTGAAAATACACTTGTCTGCTCTCAGGCCAACCTGTCTTGACATCTCTGCCCCTCTCCCCTTCACACAGACAGAAAGGTTTTAGATTCACTAGTTAACTAAAGATGTGGTCTAATTTCTGAACTGATTAATAGTTCATCTTTAAAACACTTAATGGACCAGCTGTGATGCCATATCATCCCACATGTGATGCAGGGACATCTCTCACTCCCCCAATCTCTGTTCCTACTGAAGACTGAGGCTCTGCAGTGGTTTGTCTGCTTCTTACTCTGGAAAAACTTCCTGTTTTAAAAACAACACGCTGATAGATTCATTTGCTGCAATAAAGAAATAGAAACTAGTGAGACCTACCACAAGTGTTTTAATGAGTCTTCCACTAGTTAAGAAGTTGCCCTGAATACCACTACACTGCATACTTTGAGTTTACGTTAATGCTGTCAGTGAGATTGGCTGTAAGTTATTTAAGCACTTCTGATTTATGCCTCATGATTCCGAAGGAAATTAAACTGAAGAAAAAAAAGGTATAGGAAAGAAGTGCTATTTACATCACATTAAAAGTTGCTTTAAATAAATATTTTGGGGTTTAGGCAAACAACAGCCTTAAGTGTTGATTCTAGGAGGAGGAAAATCCTAGGAAAACAATGAGAACCTAACTTAATGTGAATGTAAAATTATGACGGAACACTAAAATGCATTCTGGATCCCTGGAAGTACCAGGTTTTTCTCAAAATTGCTCATAAAACAACAGCAACAATACAACGTACTTGGAGTTTATTCTCATCTTAGGATTTCAGTGTGCTTTTATAAATGCCAAATAATTAAACTTCAAAAGGCTCCTGCGAGATATAGTAGGTAAGTATTATTATACCTATTAAACACATATAAACCAGAGTTACAACATTTAATTATATTCAGAGCTGTTTCTTTTTAAATTGATTTTCCTCTCTAAAAGAAGATGCTGATTGTCTATTACTTTTAGACCAGGTTTTTATGAATTCAGTTTTTAATAGGCAACATTTCACTGTGCCTATGTTTGCACATGCATTTAGTCATTTAGGACTTAAAAACACACAGCCAACCTGTGTAACATCCTACACGAAAGCCGGTACCCATTCTATACAAACGGTCTGTGAGATAAACAACCTTTGAACCAGAACTATGAGTCATTACAGGAAAGGGCACACTGGTGTCCAGAAGTCTCCTTTTTTCTGTTTTATAATTCCTGGTAACTTCCCAACCACATTCAAAGGTAAGAACAAACACCCCTAATTCAGGCAGTTCTGACACAACTAGAATATTTCACCTAAAAGCTAAAGAATGACTATATATACATGGAACACAAATGATGTCCCAAGAAGCGTTTCTGTCTTTTCTATTCTAATTATGCACAGTTCCATTAATCAAATGAATTATCCACTCTCTTGGATCTTCCACCATCCTCACATCAGGAGCATTTGTGACAGCTTGCATCTGTTGTGGATGTTGTGCGTCATTATGTTATATGAAGAAAAGGACAACTCAATCAGGCAGGATTACGTGCTGCTGCCAGCACTAGCTTTGAAGGAACATGGAGTACTCAGTCACAGACAACCAGTGTGTGAGCCTGACACCATCTCCGCCCAATTGCCCCAACGTGGAATTGTGCAATGCAGAAAGCAGTACTTTCTCATCAGTTTTCGATTTAACACAGTTCAGTTTTGCAGAGTATTCCCTGCTGGCTCCCGAGTGTGCATTTCATCCAAGTTTCAGAAGAATAGGATGTGTTCTAACTGTAATAACCAATTTCTAAGTCTTTCAAGAGCAGACAGAATAATGAATAGGTATGTGTTCCAAAACTAAAAGATGTAAGGCAATACAATTCTACTAATAATTACTTTTGCTTTTATACAAAACGTTATCCAATAGCACCAAGCAACCTGCATCAGTTGGACACAGGAGGATTTGATTTGTTGTTTTCGGTCATTCAAGAAGCAAAGTCTCTACAGAGAAGAATCTCTTTTGCTTTGCCTCTGAGAGTCTGGGGTTCCCATATAATTGTAATTGTATTTGTAATACACTGTGATTGTAATACACTGTGATTGTAATTCCAGCCAGGTCAGTGATAGCGGAGACTAAAGTGTCATCTACAGGCTATAGCAGTAACTATATATTTGAATCAGTCTTCACCTGCTTCAGCAAACCTTGATCTGACAAGACAGAAAGTCTAAAATACTAAGTACCATAATTTAATGCATTTTTCTTTCCAAGACAAAACACTGCACTTTCAAGCAATGGGATGATTTTTCTTCTTCTGAAGCAATACAATCAGCACCTTGGAAATTTCCTACTAGTATCGTACGTTACCTGAACCACTGATTAGGAGGGAGGAGCTTCTGCATCATCTCTTCCCACCAATTTCTTTTCAATTTATCACATGGCAAAAATCACTTTTCACATCACTCATCACTTATCACTCTTTCAACAGGGCAACTCGATTCCTGAAACCCAAGACTTTTAACCATCCTGCTGAGCACAGCATTGCCATTGCTTGTCCCAAAGGTCTTGGTGTTTCCCTACCTCTCTGTGAGGCCCAGGACATGATACTGACAGCCACTTGTTTGTAACTTTCAAGTCATGGGCTATTTCTCTTCTAATATACGATTATACCTAAGTGGTGGAGAGACAGAGGAACTTAGGCTACAGAAGCACAAAGAACAGCCAAATATGGAATGTGGATGGTGCAACTCATGCAACATGAAGTAACACTGCAGAAAGGCAAAGTTACATCTGAAGCATCACTTTTGGGCCACAGACTAGATTTGCTTGGGGCCAATCTCCGCTCTGCTGGTCACCTGGGATGACCAGGTATTCACCCTCAGGGGCTTATTTTTGATGAGTAGGCCTTCTGTCAGAGTTAGGTGGAGAGAACAAATAAAAGGTATGCGCTACTTCAAAAAAAATATAACATTAATCACCTGAAGGTGTATTCTTCTGATTATTATCTAATGAAGTGCCTCTGATAATCTGAATCCACTACCCTGTATATAATCCCTAATGTTCATAATACTTCTCTTCTGCATATGGAAAAAACTCAAGAGCCTTTGTTGGATATTACTTCAATTACTTTCTATTAGCTCTTCAGTCAAAACATCTGATTGAAAAATCAGATTGAAAAGAGAAAGGTTTTTTTTTGCATGGTGATGGCAACACATATGAAAGATATCATCCACCTGATATTCCTTGGAAGCAAGGTGCTAAAATACCAGGATCTTCTAGAAGGAGGTGAAAAATAACACATTTTGCTTCCTAGACCATAATTCAATTACCTCTCCAAATTGGAAGTTGAATAATTTTACAGATTTAGATGCAAACTCACAGCAAGGTAGTGCAAGACAAACATGTTTGTGAAACCTGTGAAACTGGTTATTACACAACAGGCCAACAACCCACTGAACTGCAAATTATGACATCAGATGAAGCCCCAAGAGTGTCATTTCTTCCAGAATAAAATATCACCTGTCCATGTTGGATTTTGTTACTACAACATGCATATACATTTCACCCACCTTCCTTTCCCTTCACCCTGTATATAAATGTTATGTAGTAGCATAAAAGCCACAGAATTGCAATGGCTGCTGTAAGAATTCTGCAACCTTATGCTCCTGCCAGCTGCTACTGTATCTGCAGCAAAATAAAGAGACATTACAGCCTTCAGAAAGCACCATCAAGCGGCTATTATGCTGTAGTTTTACCTTTCAAATCAGTGATGCAACATGCCAAGAAGGTACCCATGGAACATCTGATTTCCAGTTTCAGTCCTAAAACTGATTTACATAAAAACTACAACTCTAAAAGCAATATGGGCTAGACAGAAGCCTTGCTCATGGCTATATCCTGCCCAAAAGCATCTCTTTAGCCAGCAGAGATTATAAACATCAGAGAAGATACAACAGGATGAATTTGAAATCAAAGTCAATTTAGTTATTCCTCAAAGAGGACTTAAGGAAAGTAGTAAAGAGCTTCCACTTGTTAGGTGAGGCACTATGCATGCGCTTGGGGTCAGCAACCACAGATTAACGAAAGTATTTAATGAAAGATCCACTTCCTAAAGCATAATATGGCCACTGCTTTAAGTTACATATACCTCTACTCTCATGTAGCTGAATACTCTGTTAGACCCCGTGTATTTACTTCACAGCCTCTGGAAGGGAAACTACAGTCATACCATTAAAAAAATACCCTACCAACCAAACCCAAACAGTTTTCTCTGCTAAACATTCTAAAAGCTCAGGAGAGAGGAAGAAGGAAAGTCAACTTGTTTTCTGCTTGAGACTCCATGTTTTGGGCCCAGAAACCCATTTCCATTGATGCCTGCAAAACTACAATGCCACCTTTGGAAACTCCAACTAGAGAGCAGGTTTTCAAGTAGAGGAGCAAAATACCCTCCTCTGAAACCTGTGCAGCCAAAGCCCATAAATGCTCAGGTAGACTCTCAATTGCTAACAGAGTTTGACAAGTTAGCATGCAATTGAAGGCTGTATTTTGCAGCAGCCCAATACTGCACTAGCAGAAAGAGCATGGAGAGGTAAAAAAAAGATGTGGAAGCTTAGATGTTTCCAACAGAGAGCACCACATTATCACCATAGTACAGGTGATACATCACGCAGGGGAATACTTTCTGAGGCAAGGTGTGTAGTTCTAGTCTTCTATCCAAGAAAGGAAAACCTAAATTGAAAAGATGAGCTCCTAATCTGGGCAGAGGATAAAGCAGCTTGGAACAGAAGCCCAAAAGGAAGACTGTAACACTCTTAGGAGGAACTCCTACAGAGTCTAAGGGTCAAAAGAGCACAAAAGCAGCCACTGCTATGGTTGCAGTTATCTTAGTAGCACACTGACACAAGAGCCTCAGGCAACAGTCCATAATGGGCATTTAGGAAAGAAGTTTAAAGACAGGGAAATATGGAGTGCTATTTCCCCCAATACACTCTTCCTCAAATGAGCTGTAGCTTAAGGAATTCTTGATGTGGAGACTGTATCACTGTGTTTACTGGATCATTCTTCTTTAATTTGTCAGGTTTTTTCCTGAATTGATTTATATCTGTGCTCCACACAGCATCCTGCGGCAATGAACCCACAGCCCAGTTCTGTCTTGCACAATGGAGTCTAGCTGGGCACTGCATGGTACACTTGCTCAGCGAGCAAAGATTAGATTCAAATGAGCCATATCCCTAAAATTCCCTGTAGAACCCCAAATAATTTCAGATCTTGGGCAATGAGTTATCTCAAAGGTTACCTGAATATATACAGGTGCTGTCACACTGATAGCTAGCGGTGAAAAGGGCATGAAAGTGGGGACAAAATATCACTCTTGAGTTTTTAGGAAGCAGAATTTAACTCAATTTTCACACCTATACAGCCTCTTTATGTTCAGGGATGGATACACACAAAAGGACCAACAGTTGAGCATATGTTCTAAAAGGCAGTATTTCTAAATATCACCTTATTAGATACACTTTGGTAATAGTAACAACGTATGATAATATTAAACTCATCTTAAAAAAAATACTAAATATCAAACAATGATTTTCTTTGTTCTGATTTACTTTATCAGGATAAAAAAACCAATCCCAAACCACAGGATACGAGAATTCCTACCTTTGGATTAGCTTCACTTACAATAATCTCAGACCAGACGTGACTCAGTTTCCTTTGTGAAAGGTTGGGAATTAAGCACTTTCTCACCACGAGAATGTTTTCCAGACAACACAATGCACTTATTTTGGTAAAGCACCTATATAGACTGCTGATGGCAGATGCTGTGTAAGTGCAATGAATTATTTCCTTATGTTTCTCCACTTCCTCCTCTGCGAAGGAGGGAACTTGTCATTTTTCCTTTTATTAGCAAATGCAGCTGGGAGCTAAATACACTCGTAACTCCGACTGACTGATCTGATAGTGTTCATGCAAGGAAGCAGCAAGAAACACTAAATCAGAGCATAAGCAAATCTTAGGCTAAATGTGCAGATAAAACCCTAACACATCCTAAAACCTGTCTATTCCTGAAATTAGTATTCAGCTGGTAAAGGTCCAAATCTATTTTCCGGTTTAATTTTCAAATAATTTCAATCCTAAAGCAGAACTGCAAAGTGCACAGGAAAAAAAAATACCACAAAGGTTATTTCCCCCAAGTTTTGCAACCATCTGTTTTGAAGTTCTGTTTGGCTAAGCTAATTACAGGACTCACAGACCAGTTAAGTAGCTAAAACACAAACAGAATACCTTTTTTTTCAGTGCAGGAGAAAATGTCTTTAGCTGAGCTGTTTTGCATGGCAGCTCCAATTTATCCCTTCTCCACTGTCTCTGGCGCCTGTGTTGCTGGTGTGAGGGTAACAATCACATCAGGGTGCTCCACAAAGGTTAACACAGACAATAGCCTGGCAGCATTTGATGTGTAAGGAAACAGGACTACCATTTCCCTTGCATCTAAAAGGTCAACAAAACATAACCTAATTCACTTCTTTTATACCAGCCCAAGGGCAGGCACATGACAAAAAAGCCAGCAAGTTCATTGTCAGTTCTACAATACCATAGGAAAAATAACAGACAGATCTCAGCACTGCAGGTGAAGTGAACAGGGCTGAGAGCAGAAGCCATTAATGATCTGGGCTTTTCTTTGGTAATATCCTGCTTGGTTTTTTTCCTCAGTGAATAGAGCAATTTATGCAGAATGAAGATTCAGCCTGTAATTTAATTACCAGAGGTTACTTTTTGCATTGTATGATACACAAAGAGCTGATATTAAACTCAAGCTATTGCATTAAAAAACCCTTTAAATTAATCAAACTACCAAATGTTGTTATTGTGATTAATAATTAGCAAATGGCATGTGACAAACCAAACAGAATTACAGCATGATTCATGTTACAGAAACTTCTTATCCTACCCTGCTTTTCTAGAGACATCCTTGGTTTTCACCTTGTTTCCATCAGCTTCCTATTATCCAAACATACTTGTTCTGTCCCCAATAGCTTTTACAATGAGGGTGTACCTCTGTGACTGTCAAATACTGCACTGCAAGTACCTCATAGACCGTAACAATGTACAGAGCAGAAGAAAGTCACAAGATTGACTTTAACTTAAGGAGACAGGACACCAGAAAGTTGAGAAGAAATGCAGGAACTGGGAAAAGCAATAGAATTAAGAGAAACAGTGTCTCCTTCATTTGAGCAAGTGGATCAGTGGGTCTCCCACAAGCAAAGCCATCATTCAGCAGTGTTCAGCTTCCCCATCTGTACTTAAAAGCTCTCTCCTATTATAACCCACCTTCCCTGCTGCACTTGTATTTAGGCCCTGAACATCAGCTGGAACAAGCCTGGTGCTCAGCTGGCTGGTATCAATGGCAAGGTTCACCAGTTACTCAGGTAACAGCTCTGTGGTTATCCCAGCCTACAACATTGGCCCTGTGTGTTCTTTCAAATATTACAGTTTGAATTCATATTCAGCATATCATCATCTTGCCTACAGGCTCTATCCTTGCTGAGGAAGAAAGTGTTTACAACAGTATATAACGATAAACATATAAAGCCATCATCAATCATTCATCAGTTACAATTACCATTTGCATCCATTTATCTAATCACAGTCTGCAGTAACCGCTGCACTTAAGCAGTTCAAAACCACTTTAAAGATGGAAATGTTGAGCATAACTACTACATAATTAACTCCACATTTTGCAGCACTCTGCTAACTCATATTTCCGTCCCTTTTCAGGTTTAATGTATATTAAATAAAGAGGAATTATTATTTACATACAGCCCCCCACACCTATACATTCACATGTACTGACTGTGACAGTGCAGGTGAGAAACGGCAGACTAGTCTCATAAACTCTATTTAACACGCAACTTCAACTGTCTCAGACACTCAGTCCCCCAGTCTATCTCTGTTGCTATTTTAAATACACTGAATTTCACATCTAGCTATAAAAATACTACAGATTCCTCTTTTTTTTCCTCCTCCTCCTTCTCCTCTGCAAGATCACCCGCCACAAAAGTATTTCTTATCTGCCCTGGATATCAGAGTCCATTCTTAGCCCTCCCTTCCTGCTCATCTTTTTCAACTCCACCAATTTAAAGATGGCAAACAGTGGGTCCTGAGCTAGTAACAGCTTAAAGGTAGTAACAGCTTAAACTTCCAACAATCAGAAGCTAGACAAAAAAGGACAGACACCAGTTTGTTCTACAGTGACTACGATAACTTTATTTGCTATATTACATATATAATGGGTTACAGAGAATGGAAAGAGTGATATTTCTGTGTTCTTTCACCTTTTCTGTCTTTAAAAACAATACTATATTCATAGACTCATACAATCATAGAATAGTTAGGGTCAGAAAGGACCTTAAGATCATCCAGTTCCAACCCCTCTCACTAAACCATGTCATCCAAGGCTCTGTCCAACCTGGCCTTGAACACTGCCAGGGATGGAGCATTCACAGCTTCCCTAGGCAACCCATTCCAGTGCCTCACCACCCTAACAGTAAAGAACCTCTTCCTCATATCCAATCTAAACTTCCCCTGTTTAAGTTTGAACCCGTTACCCCTTGTCCTACCACTACAGTCCCTAATGAAGGGTCCCTGCCCAGCTTCCCTATGTAGTATTTGAATATTATATATTCACACCACAATTAACATTTGTCTGAAGGGCACTCTGAAGATTTTGGGGATTAAATCCAACTCTCCATGATATTCCAAGAGTGTCATTCCATCTAATGAACCATGCAAACACACAAGCACTCCTGAACAGTTTTCTCCACAGCATCTGCTTAAGGAAGATACCTTCTCCTTCTGCCTCACATTTAGACAGACTCTTAACAGAGAGGACAGTTGACAGGTTGCTTTACTACACTTAATGTTCATCAACATGACCCAGATGGGCGTTTTCCTCTTTGATCCCTCCTTCCCTTTTTCACCTCTTTGTGCCTGTAATAGGTCATGCACTTGCGAGGCAAGATAGCTGCAGCTGCAGCATTTCTAGAAATAGATGTATTAAAAAAAACAACCTCAAATAAAACCCACCCAACAATTTAGGCTTGTAAGAGAAAGTTAATAATGGGTGTTGTTGATGAAGCCTGGCCTGCAGACATTGCAGATGACGCCTGAAGCGAGTGAGCACACAAACCACCTCCCATGTGGGTATCCAGAGTGACAGAATCAACTTCCAAAGCAGCAGCAGCAGCGGCTGAGAGAGCAGGAGTTGCACCCCAGCACTTCAGCAAGGGTTCAGCCAGGCCCCACTTGCTCTTGAACTCTCATCCTCACCCTTCAAGTCTGCAGACACCTCCTAAAAACTTCTGAAACACTCTTTAGCCATGAACGTCAACTGCACTGTGACAAAAAATAAACAAATCAACAAAAAAACCCAACCAAAAAGGCCCCTATAATGTATGAGGTAGAGGCTGCACAGCCTATTCTGTAGATGGCACTGCATGTTAAACAATGATTTTCTTCTCCTTCTACAGTACACTTTCTGAAGATAACAATCCAGATGCAGCCTCTAACACATACAAAGTATGTATGCATTTAAAACGAGGAATCATTCCATGGTATTAGCTTTCAACTGTAACCCCAAAAGTCCCCTCCCAATTGCAATTAATTATGTTTATCCCTGTAGTACGCGACTACCAGGCAGGACAGGATGCACTGTACAGACCCAGCATAGTACACAGTCCCTGCCCCAAAGAGTTAACCAGATAAACAGCAGCAGAAGAGAGGCAGCATACTAATGAGAGCTAATGATGTATTGCAGCCTTGCTGCTGGATCCCCAGCCTGGTGTGCTACCCACGGAGTCAGCAAGTGGTGCTGCACCGTGATGACGATTAGGCTTTTTTTTCATTTGTGCATTTGGTTTTGGGGTTTGTTTTTTTAAAGACTGAATTCATTGTTAGTAACATCTGAAGGATGTGTTGGGAATGGCATCAGAGGAGCTACACCACAAAATTGCCAGGAAACACAGGTGCAAACCCAAAACTAACAAAACTGGAATGGCTGAGGGAACTGGGGGGGTTTAGTCTGGAGAAGAGAAGGCTCAGGGGGACCTTATCTCTCTCTACAGCTACCTGACAGCAGGATGGAGCAAGGAGTAACAGAACAACAGGAAATGGCCTCAAGCTGCACCAGGGGAGGTTTACACTGGATATTAAGAACAATTCCTTCCTCAAAGGGTGCTCAGGCATTGGAAGCCCAGGCTGCCCAGGTCAGTGGTGGAGCCACTGTCGCTGCAAGTGTTCACAATCTGTGTAGATGAGGCCCTGTGACACAGGTTAGTGGTGGCCTTGGCAGTGTTGGGGTGAAGGTTGGACTTGATGCTCTTGCAGGTTTTTTTTCAACCTGGTTGATTCTATGATTACCCCAGGAGGGTAGAGAATGACAAACACTGGAAAAAGTGAATTTCACAATGAGTAAAATTCTTCTAAGGTGGTTTCAGCTGAGACACTAAAGTAAGTATGGAGGCATTAAAAGGAACACAAGTTACTCTAAAGATTCACTGATGACAATTGTTTGCTTGAGGTATTTGGGATGTAAAATTAATTAACGCTGAAGAGCTCCCAAAAATCCAAGACAACTCTTAAATGGTCCAGGTCTGCTTCAGAACTATGCCAACACCAACACACAGGGTAAGAAAAGGCAGCAGCAAAGAGCAAATGGCACGCTGAAGCTCTCAAGAGCCAACCAACTTTGCTACTGGCCATTGCAAATGAGTAATGTATGTCTCTACATAAGCCCACAGCAGAAAACTGCCTTTCAGAGTATTGCCAGCAGTTGTTGATTTGCACTTGCCCAACAACAGTTTGCAGGTTATTGGAATGTTAGAAGGTAAACACAGTAACCCTTCATACTTTAAAATAAGGAAAGAACAATACTTCATCATTCTAGCACAACTCAGATTTATGTCAATGTTAGTATTTTATACATTCCAGCCCATAACATCATAAAGACAATTTTCCCTCTTCCCTAGTGAGTGCCTTGCACTGGCTGCATATAGTTTTAATGTGGACTGAAAACACTGCTTTATGTATGGCAGACAAAGCCACAAAAGTGTGGCAAATGTTTAGCATCATAAAAAACGAATGTAAAATAAATCATATTCACTGTGGTTGATTCACCCTATCTAGAGTGGTTTTTCTCTTACAACTATGCAGACATGCACCATATTCAAAGGTTTTTGGCTATTTTAATGAAAACTTTATGATTGCTTTAGAATTCTGGTAGGGATCCAGAACACTTTTTTCCAGAATCCTCATATGAAAAATCTACTTGACGCATGAACCTGACAGCTGAATTGGTGGGTAACCACATCTGTTGAACTGCAGGTAAAGCAGCCAGATGCAAGAAATATTTGAGAGTCATTTGTCTTACCATGTCTTTATACCTTACCGAGACATTCCATAGTAAAATCAGGAGGAATTAATGTAAATTACTACAGCCAGGCAGCAACACATAAAAAAATGTTAAGAGCTTGAAAGGGAGCACTGGGGAGTGCAAAGAGATATTTGAATAGGAACCAGCACTGACAGCTAACCCCAGAGACTGAGATTAAAGTCACTGCTACCTCATTTTACATACAGAAAAGCCATTTTGGGCATTTTTGAAGGTTGTATCTCCCAATGCAGCGTTTGATTGTAGTAAGTACTTCTGCACATGTTTAACTTTACCTACTGAATAATCCCTTTATATTCCACAGAACTAGTCACATGTATGTAAATATGTGGAGGCCTAAATCTTCTCATGAATCAGGGGCTTAAGTTACCCCTAGTTCAGTGAGGGGAGGGACAGAGGCACCTCTAGATTAACATACTGATATTAAAGTCAACGTGCAATTCCCGTGTTAATTCCACAAGATCAGTATTAAGCTCTAATGTTTTCTATAGGGCATGAATTCCTCAACATACATTGGATACATGCACCACAAGATGGCAAGGTGTGTTTACAAAGATTTTACAGTGATTACTTGGAGATAAATTTGGAAGAGGCACTTAATTTGTGTGTACCAAAGCTACTGAAAAACTGCGCAGGTCAAGTTGTTAAAACCTCTTAAATCATATAATACACTGTTTCCATGCTGGCCACACTTAACCCAGTTTACATGTGGTTTAGATAACATTTTTCTAAATTAAAGCTATTCTGTCTACTACAGGACAATAAAAAATGAAATAGGTAGGAAGAAGGCAAGGAAAAGTTAATTATTCTCTGAGTGGAGAGAGGGTTGGCTGATTTTATTTGGATGAAAACTACAATCTGACACATGAAATAAATGGAAAACTGACCATGCTTCAGCTTCAACTGACTAGACCCAACAGACTATCTACAATAGCAAATCATAGCGTTATTGTTAAACGATGATTGGAAATATAACACCTGTTAAACCCCAGAATGCTACTGTTAAAGCCATCATCATCCAGTTTCAAAATACACAAAGAAAATAGCCTGAGAAATACCGGCTCATTCACACCACAGTGTTAAACTCTACATTGAGCATTTAAATGCATAATCCAGAATCATGATATCAAAGCTCCCTACAATTTTGTTTTGCCTTTGTTTTCACTGTATCAATGCTTCATAAAAGGGGAAAAAACCCCTAGTATTTCTCTATGGTGCTTTCTTCCCCAGTTTGTTTTTATAGGGAAAACAAACTATCTTTCTCTCCAACTCTTCTGCTTTAAATCAAGAAACAAGCTCCTGATGAGTGTTCATGCAGCTGATTAGAAAATTGTCTTATAAACAGCACCATTAAGTGGCATACCAATCAGTGATGAAACAGTGGTACTGCTGGTGCCTGTGTAGATTAGAGTTATGCCCTACGCCTGGGAAACCTGAATGTACAATTCTAAGATTTCTTATTGGCAATTAGATTATAAACGCTGTGTTCTAATGCTTAACAGCAGGAAAATGCATTTATCACGTGCTGTATCTGCAGAATACAGAAGGGGAAGAAACTGGAGCAGACTTTCTGAAGAAACTGTTACGAAGAAGCCTCTAATCATGAAAGGTCATAAAAGAGGGATTTTTTTTTAAGGTTTTTCAGAAGAGATGCCATAGGGAAGCCACATGGGTTGTAAGATCTCTTGACATCCATTCCATCCCCCTTTATCTGGATTTACAATTTGGTTTATGACATGTATCACCACCCACTTAATATATACTAAAAATAGCTGGACTTGTTTGAAAGGTTTAATTGGTTTTATCAGTATTTTCTTATTAAATACAAGGAAAAACTTCAAAACATAGCTAACGCAGGAAACTTGGCTACCACATACTGGCCCAGACTTGCATGAATACAATGTGACACGCTACATACAGTACCTGTTAACAGCTCTTGGACCCACATTCACTTGGATGTAACACACATGGAGGATGACTCTTAAGAAACACTATGGCTTCAAAGTCATGGACTTGAGAGCAATGGGTGGCCAGAATTAAAGTCTGCCTTTATGATTTTAATTCAGGTTCTTTAGCTTCCATCCTTTAATTATACAGTCACATGAACCAAACAGCATTTATTATTTATTTCAGTAAATAGTATTCTCTTAACTAATATACTTTGAGCCCAAATTCATCACAGTGCTTTATGCCTTATTTACTTCACAGATTAAAATTGTATTGAAAGCATGCATATTAAATTCCTCACAGGCTTCTCTATGTTACTCATTACAAGAGAATCAATAATGCCATTGCACTTGTTTAACTGTTCCAGACCAAAGGTTTGGAACACATTAATGTCAAAAGTGGGTATCTTAAAGACAATACTACAGATTTCATTTTGGAGTGTCCTTGTGCTTTACAGCACCAAGGCAGACCTCTCAGAAATGCCAGCGTGCTGATATGTTTAGCTCAAGAGCTAAGAAAAATGAATGGCTAACTAGCAAGTAGCTAAAGTACTTGCATAAAGTAAAAACTCCAGATAATCAATTGCCTGAACCACAAGCAAATCGCATCTTCCAGCAGTACTTCACCTTATTCCTCCCATGTAGCTCAGTTTCTGCAGTGGGAGAGGCTGAGGTTGTACACATCTGCAACTTCAACCACAGCTCCAGAACTCGTTTCTAACCCCAAATAGGACCTACTCACATCCCAGTTTTGCTACAGTATCTCTCTTTTGTTTATCTCCCTTCCTGCTGTTGCCCTGACTCTCCCATGCCCCATGTTTTTGGGCATCTTTACTGCCCAAAAGAAGCTGCAGCTACTTCTATAGCAAGACATGTATTCATCTATTCAGGTACTTGTACTTTCCAATGCACGTGAAAACAACAGATTTGCTTAGTGGTCTGTAATTGGTATGTACATCTAAAATGAGCAATTCCATAGCACACCCACTACACTCACCTGTTAACAGCTTATTAATTACACATCAGGATGCCATAAACATAACTTTTCAGAAGCATATAACAAAAGTCATTGACAACATCCACCAGACATTTGTCCTCTCTGGAACTTCATATAACAGCAAGGAAATCCACCTCTTTTCCACAAACAAAAACCAGGAGAGAGCAGAAACACCTGCAAAGTGTTTACAAAGGGAGAGCAAATGAATTGAGACAATGTAGAGGTAATAGCCACAACTGTTCACCATTAAGGTACAGGAATAGATCACTGCAGAGGAAATAGTTTCCCTCAGTGCCACGTTTCTGGGGATAAGAGATCAATTGCATATACTTCAGTATGTACTAAAAGATAAAGAGAACTAAAAAGTCTGTAAACAAATTGGAAAGGAGGAGTCAATTCTTAACCATAGCACCTACCTACTTGAATAGCCCCCCCCCAATCTACATGCCTGTTCATTAACTGAGTCACCACAGACACATCATTCATTTACTCTGGAAGACTTGAGCCAGGCTGGATTTGTTCTTCTACTGGTCCATGCCCTTTTCTGGTCCTGCAAAGACGTTGGAGCTGGCAATAACTCACCACATGCCTCAGAGAGCGTCTTGTTTTTGGAAATCTCTCAGCAGGGTGACATTTACCTTTATGATGCCTGACTCTAGACATTTAAATATGAAAACAATTAAAGTGTATTTGCAAGGGATACGACAAACTAGCATCTGTACTCTGGTCAATTTTTCACTGACTTTCATTCAAGCACACCACTATGTTTCAGCTTTGTCTCTGCCACTACAATCAGATGATTTCCCAGTATCCATATGGGCAGGTTGACTGATGAGAATGCCTTTAGGGTTAAATGTCTTCAGTATAAACTCAAAGGTCTCCTTCTTGGTCAAGTTCTGCTCCCACATTCATCAGTGAGAATTCAGAGACAGCACTGAAATCCACAGCACGACTTTGGACCCCACCAATCCAAACAGATACCTCTCTGGCTCTCTGCAGACCTCTCTCTTCCCCAGCAAGGAGCTTCATCTATACAACTCATATCCTTCAGTAGCAGCAGGTTGATTTTGATTTTTGTGCGACTTTCGTATTCTTACCAACCTACTGCCACCAGAGAGATGAGGATTGTCTGCACCAAAGCTGGCTGAGGCAGAGCAACTACTTCCTCACACCTCCAGGTTACATTTCCATTAGGAGAAGCAGGGTCTGAAGAAACATAAGGGATGCAGGGAAGAACAGCATTTTGCTCTCCTGACAATCCTCTCAGCTCCATAGTAATAATTAAATCAGTTTCCATAGTTGCAGTGTGCCACGGCAATGTAGCTAGACCCAAGTAAGTGTCCCCAGTTTACTTCAGCATGGTATCACTTAGGTTGTGGAGAGCCACCTGCTCTGTGCACAGCTGTGCTGAAGAAGCCTCTGAGATGTTTTTATTCTACCCCTTCTTGGTAACTACTGCCTATTACTGCTGTATGAAAGGATCGTATATACACTTCCCATGTCCCATTAAAGACAGCCATCCAGCTGGGCTAAACTTACCTCTGGAAGTGGTTTGAGCTAGCTCAGAACTAAGGTACTCACATGAATCTTTCTGTAAGTAGAGTCCTACAGCAGTAATGTTGCCCCAACAGTGTTATCTGGAAGAGCATCTCTGTTTATCACCTTAAAGCAGCCTTTCCAAACTGAATGCCAGGGCCCTGCTACCTTGCTTTAGAGAGCAGGAAGCAAATGTCTTGCTAATTCCAAACATTCACTGAAATACATGGAAATGGACTGAAAAAGTGACCTCAAATCCCCATTTCAAGCCTCTTCACAAAGATTGACTGAGTTTTGAAGCTGCTGTTCGGGAAGAAATGCAAATACAGGTTTAGGGGCCAAGCACAACTGAGCTCTGTGTTAAACAGTCCTTTAACATACGCCAAATGGTCTTTTTGGTTCAAAATCACTTCATGCAATGCTAAGCAATGCCCTCACTGTTGCTTTTCCTGACCCGCAGTAAACCAGTGGGATTCCAGGCTGCCACCATCAGAACATCTGCTTTATTGGAAAAGTACTTCAGCAGGCCTCGCCTTGTAATACATTATGTGACCCTGGAAGGCAGGCAGCAAGCACTACTACAGGCAAATAGATCACTAAAAGTTAAAGCCACCTAACGCTTTGGGAGCAGCAGCATCATTTCTGTCATCCTGCTCTACCCAGGGTCATAGAGCTGTAATGAATAAGGGAAAAAATACATCACTGAAGCTCTGAAGACTGATCCCAGCTGATGGACTGGGCGTCTTGTGCCAGTGAAGAGCAAGAGAAGAGAGGGAAGGAGAGGAAAGCGGAGGAAAAGAGAATCCAGCTGTGAAGCCCTGAAAACAGAACTACCCCTGGGAGCACTGCTCAGTTTGCTTTGGTCAGAATAAACTTGGGCAGCAAAACGTGCCATATAAGTTATCTCAGTACAAAACAGGCTAGAGTGCTTATCCAAACAGCTTCACTAGCACACAGAGAGCTGCCCATCTCCATTTACAGCCTTTCGCAGAACAGTCCCTTACCTCTGGCTCTTATTTTAAGGAATTACTCTTTTCATCTTTAAGACTCTGAATTCTCCTAAACCATCAAACCCTACTGGTTTTGTAATCCTTTTGTTCCATTCATAACCTGTCAACAAAACCAGAATGAAGCAAAGCTGTGAAAAAAACACAGTGTAAACATTTCAATTCTAACAGTGTAAACAGCACCGAAAAGATTTTGAATCCTGTTTATCTACCTGTGAAGCTAGTAGTCAGTGGATGATCTGTTGCTAGAGAAAGGTCTTGCTCCCATTGTTATTGCTATTGCTTTCTGAAGTGATGACAAGTGGCATTCTTTGGAATGGTAGCACTTTTCAGCAATTTAACTCCCTGCCTAAAGAAGTAAATTTGCATTAAAATTATCTGGAAAGCACAATCACATACCCACACCGTTATATAAACACGCTGGTATTTTCAGCACAGGTATGACAAACAGCATCTCAAAGGCTATAGGGATGAAGAGTAAATTAGTTGGCAAGAATATTTTCTCCAGTGACTTCTTAGAAAAGGAATCATTTCTTGCAAAACCCTACCATTATCTTCCAACCTCTTCCTCCATGAGCACTGCAACTGATTTCTACCTTCATTCTTACTCACTTTCCAAGAAAGCACCACTGAGGCCCTAATGAAGAATGCTGGGTAATTCTGGTGTTATTGGATTTTTCATTACTTATTTATTAGACATGAGGGCTGTTACCAATAAGCAGCCAGGTGAGTCAAATCAGATAAAGCATTATCTGATTTCTGTGTTGTAAATCAGATTTTAATAGAGAAAAGATCTGTATCCCCTCGGGAGTGCAAAGAATATGTTTATAATGCGCTCTGAATGTGTGATCAGAAGATGAGAACGCACATAAATGTGCCAAGTGCTAGGAAATAACTAAGATAGGATAAGCATGCACACATGTTGCATTCTCACACAGACACACAAAAATACTGAATTCTGCAATATTAAAAATACAATCAAGACATCACTGTCTCTCTGCTGCCAGGAGAATTCACAGATTTCAGGTTCACCTAATTCACCCATTCAAATAAGACTTTTGGTAGCCTACTTTCAACCCCAATACAGCTTCTGTCTCAGGTATTTGCCCTTGTCTCCTTCCGTTCAGAAGCTATGAAGTGTCACGACAGGCCCTGTGAATTAGACACAGATAACATTTGACTACCCCTTGAAGGTTTTACATATTGTCATCAGCAGAGTAATTTAGATACACTCAGATAGATACTGGTATCAAACATTAAAACCCTCAATGCGAAGCCAGCTATTTCCTGTATTGCAGTGTTACTTGAATTCTGAGTTGCTGGAAATGATTGTTTGCAAAAATGAGAGCTCCCTTCTCACCTAAAACACATCATATTTGACTGTTCAGACAGAACTAAAGTTGTGGAATTAGTTTAGAACCCAGATACTTAACACAAATATTTTGAGGATTCAAATATTAACCTTTTAAAACCAAACTTTTTAGGTCATATTCAATTAATTTCACAACAAACTGGAGTAAAAGGCCTTTCAAGTCAAGTTTTGCTTAAGAATTCATTTTCTTTCATGATTTACACATGAAAATGAATTTATAAACCAAATCATTTTATTCATTAAGGCTTGCGAAGGCATGTGGTCAGACTGCCATTAATGAATGAAGAGGGAAAGCTCTGCCACTGTCAGCCATCAGCAGCAATGCTGACATCTATGCAACATTTCAGCATCTTCTTATTCCCTCTTCTTCCCAAGTGAGCCTTTGCTTCTCCATCACAGTTTATAGGAGGACTGACATTTTCAGAAGTAACTGCAAAACTAGAGGCAGCACAGAAGCCATTAACACAATCAAAACTAATATCAAACTTAGGTTATCTGAATGTAAGGCTGATTCGAGGAAAAAAATCCAACCAAGTCACAACTAATCATATCTTGTATTTGAGATACTGGCTTCCTTTTTGGGCGGATGCAGCTACACTTTAATTTGTTTTATCAATATCTGAAAAATAATATGATTCCACAACCTGTATTTGCATGAGTAAAGGTTAGCTCTAGTTACTTGGGCAAGAGAGCAGTTTCAGGTTGTAATGACCTTAGTTTCTCATAAACATCTTCAAGGAAGACCAGCTCATTTTTGTTTTCATGTATCTGAAATGATAACGCAGAGAAATAAATAAAGGAACTACGACCTGTGAGAAATACAAATACTGAAAGTGTAGCCTGACATGGGGTGCAGCACATCACTAAGGCAAACAATGTCAAGATCTGAGGTTTCCTTTTGGAAACAGACAGCAACAGGGACTGCGAGAAGCAGAGATGATGGCATCATGTTCACATGAAACAAGTAGAAAACAGACACTTACATACATCTCTGTCCCCCAGGAAAAGAAAAAAAATAACAGATCAAATTAAGTGTCATAAAAGTCCCTGTAGCTCCCTATGCAACTATGCTTCTAAGTAACCTGAACAAGTTTATTACAGCACAACTAGAACCACAAGCACCCAAGCAACTGATATATCAACCCAAACCGAGATCCAAATCATTGCACCTCGCCACTTCTTTCCCCTATCGCTGGCACAGCTAGATAGGAATACCATTCTCTCCTTTGCTTCAGCAGATCAGGCAGTCATAATCTAGTAGGAACCAAGCCATGTCATTTGTGGGAGCAGATCACCTTTAAAACTACCATCTTTCTAATGAGTACCTTGTAAATCTGATGAGATTTATGTCATTAAACTCAAAAAACCCCACCTATGTCTGAAATATAACTTCTTAAACTACTACTCAAAACCACCAGAAAGGACTGCAACCTTGCCGCATCTACCACATTTTGATCTATGCAGTAGCCTTTTGCAAAGCAACACAGGCTTCAGAGATGCTTCCTTAGTTAGCGTGAGGCTGCTTTGAGCTTCTTTGACCTCACTCTGGAGGGGAGAACATTCACTGAGTAATGTCCCTCACTGGAACAGGCCACAGTGCTCATCGCACAACAGGAGATAGGCAGACGAAGATCTGGTACTTACCTGTCAACTGTACCCATCAGTGCAAATGAAAATATTTAACTTGCTATCAAATTAAGAGAACATCCCTTATAAAATAGATTCAGCTCTTATAATCCAGACAGCAGTTCACCTGGCAAGTCTCTCAAGTCCTGAGTTAATGCCACGTTTATATCTTCTATCATTAGTGAGCCACTACTGCCTACCACCTCAACTGCACATGGTCAAACCCCCAGTGGAACAAGACATTCCCTGGACTATCACACGTGCTGCTGGCCAGCACAGTGGGTCAACCTCCAACCAAGGCACTGCACTACAAACTGTGAGAGCCATGTGCCCTTTCTACATGGGATGGCCCTAAAGTCTGGCCATGTAAATGACACTGTAAGACCAGAGCCTCCCAATTACTGCTTCGGTTCGCTTGTTTATGAATCTGCATCTAAAATATCCCATTAGTTTTATTAGTAAATACATTGCAAATGACTCAGTGGGGGAGGAGTAGGCAGGAGGATGAAGACTATTTCCATTTTTGGGGGTCAAGAAACCTCCTTTTTCTACAGATAAATGCCCCTGTTCTAGATCAAATGTACCTTTTCCCACTTGAAAAATAAGAGAGAGATCTATTCATTCGGAGTTGACAAACAGACAATGTATGCGAAGCAGTTCAGGGGAAGGGAGGTAGCTTTAATAATCTGTATCACATTATTATTGTTTGGTTTTAACTTTACAGCTTATAACCAGGAGTCTAGATGCTTGCAGCTTCCCCTCCCTGGAGGGCAATGTATCAAGATGGCAATGCATCATGACCTCAACAAATGTTCTATTTAAACAGCACAATGACTCCCAAATGGAAAACATGTTTCTGCCTGTGATATCTCAGGTATAAATGTATTTCTTGTATATGGTTTCCAAAATCCCCTTAATTTCTAGATAAAAAATGGCCTGGCAGGGATACAGTGCCATGTTCAACCTTCAAACACATCAGGCCCTTCAGCACTGCTGAGGCTGGTGTAAACGTGCCTTTAGGATAACGTCAAACCCACCATCCCCGAGGTGTCTGACTTACTGAGGTTCCACTTGAGGCCTGTGGTGGTCACGCTCTCGCAGGGGTTCCCAATGGGGATGAGGCCACACCAGTCGCCTTCCAGTCCTGTGTCCACATGCAGCTTGTGCTTGCCCTAGAAGACAGAAAGGCCTCTGAGTCAGTGCTCATCAGGGACCCAAACTGCATTTGCCAACAGACCTTGCAACTGAACTAGAAAACACTTGGATGGAAATAGGTCCAGAATATCCCACAAAGGCTCAGGAATATTTGGCTGCCGGAATACAAGTCACTGATGTTCACTGAGGGAGGAGACGTGTGTTTAGGCTGCAGACCTCAGGGCTTTCAAAAAGTTTGTGTCTAGACTTTTCTATGCATAATCTGGCTTCGCTCATTCTTCCTTGGCATTTCTGGAAAAGGCCCTTCTGTCAAAGCTAGGCTCTTTGTCCCTGTCATTGATTTTTTTCCCCTCATCTAAACAGCTAAACTTCCTAAACAATGCTAGTCAAAGCACCACTGAAACTCCTTCATTATTTTGACAACATCTGTAATAATTCATGTGTTTCTCCAAGCATATACTCTTCCCAGAAGGAAGAATACACACAGAAACTTAACCAGGTGCTAGAGAAATTGACCTAAATATTTAAAGGAACATGGTTATACTACATAAGAACAACCAAGTAAAATTACAACACATTTTTTGTACATGTAAGCTAAATTTATCTTCTATCAAGTTCATGAGGTGGAGGAGAAGCAGCAGCTATTCATGATGATGGATTTGTGACCAAGCTCTTAATCAGCACTTACAGCCCCTGTGTGAACATCATGCCAGGTATCAGCATAGGAACAGTCGCAAGGAAGAGTAGAATAAAAATCTCTTACAGAATGAAAAAAAAGGGGGGGGGAGAAAGCTGAATGATACAGATCTGGCACAACTTGTGTTCTAAGAAAGTGTTTCATGATAACTAGCTACAGTAAAACAGCAAAGTGACAAGATCCGTGAAGAAATCATCCTCTAGTCTTTCCTACATGTTCAAACAAACATGGGCTTCACCAGGAGGAATGTTTCTTTGAAACAGAGGTTTTGTTGGGGTTTAATTTTATTCGCTTCTGGATGCACAGGCAAGTTAAACCCTTCAGCATGTCTTTTACACACAAATTCTGCACCACTATAGCTAAAATCCAATGTGCCCATTTATTCATCTACCAAAATAAAAGTCTCTGAAACACAATGACTATGTAGTGAGTAGTTTGTTAAGCAAGAAGCCTGGGTTTCACAGCAAAAGAATGAAGAACAGTTGAACTATATAACTCAGGTAAATGTCCCAAGCAGCAAAAATACTGCTTCACAATTTTTCCCTGGGAAATGTATTAAGCTTTTTTATTACACCCTGCTCTCGCATATGCTCATTCCAAACGCCCTTGCAAATATGTCACTAGTTAGAAAGTCAAAACTGGAGGCAAAATATCTTATTGCTGAGCTGTTGCTGTCTGAGGCACTCGACAGCTTCTCCTGTTAATGCCAAATGCATTATGAAGAAACAACTTCAATACATGTCATGCTCTCAGTTAACAAATGAACCTTGGAAAAGCTGTAAATTAGGGAGTATCAGACTGCATAGCTTAAGCCTCTCTGCAAAGCAACAAGAAAACCAATCCAGTATCAGCTACCTTCTCAAGATGTCCAGGCTCATGTGGAGATGAGCCATGTATTTCTAAAGCGGTTGTGAATGCCTGCCTGACAGATCCAGAGGTGTAACAAATTCAGGCTTGATAACCTTTCAGCTGTGCAATATGGCATGCTACTTCTCTCTTGCAGTACAGAGGGAGGAGGAAAGGAGAAGCAGAAGTGCAAGGTCTCTTGTTACGTGATTGCAGATATAGTCTATAATGAAGCTGGATGATGAAGAGAACGAAGGGGTGGGACTGTCTGTTCCCAATAGATATACACACTGCTGTTCAGAGCTGCTTGAGGAGAGAAGCAAACTCACTACATTTATCAATTAGTAAAGGTATATGAAAAAGAGGTAAAAGCAACTGACCACAGAGAGAACCTGATTAAGACCTATATACTCCAAACCTGTCCATTTTTGGATGTACAAACTCAAAACCTACCACTGGGTTTGCATTTTCCATCTTATGACATTCCAGCCCAGCTTACAGATTGGAATTTAATTCAGTAGAAATTTATGCAGAAAGCTGTCTTTCTGTGATCATGAAATAAACCTTTAAACCAAAAGATGCCATTACCAGATGCTTGCTAATACGGAGGATTTTATCAGAACTTTTTCAATGTCTAATGCTTCCCTAAAGTCCCAGTTCACACATGCCAGTAATTATGTGAGAATCCCAACTTTCTTCCTTAAAAAGATGGTTTTTAGCCCTCAGTTAAAAGATTTCAAAGTAGAAGCCCAAAGGGCTAAACCCAAGGCAGCAAGAAAACAGGAATTTAAATATTAAAATGCCAATTATTTGTTAAAACCCACTCTCAACTGTTAAGCCAAGCTTATGGTTTAGAGACTGGGTCACTGACAGTACACAAGGCACTTTTAAAGACTTTTCCTTAAATAAATCAATAAGGGATCTTAATGTTATTGAGGACAGTGGGGGCAGAAAAGGGAAATGAACACTGGCAAAAAACCCCAACCAACCAACCAAAAAACCCAACTAACCCATTCTTTTTTTTGCCAAAAAAGAGTAATCAGCCTATGCATTTGCTCAGAAAGGCTCTACTTTCAAAGCACTGTAAGTCTGCCATGGGGGAAATGAGGCGCCCAAGCTTATCTTCAAACTTCTGAGCACAGATCTTTCAACTAAGCAAGACGGAACTGCTATTTGCAGGAGGAAGGGAGGATCAGAGCTTGTAATTTGCAAATACAAGTAATAATTTGTTCTATTTAAGTCTCTGTGATTAAAGGAACAATTATATACTGGCACTTAAAATATGACACTGTTTTCAGTTTCTGCAGAACTCAAAGTTCCAAAATCAGGATTAAAACAAAAACCAAAGTTTAACTAAATAAATCCCTCCTTCTGAAGGTTTTTTCTGCATCTGCAGGAGGTAACCAAAATATTTTCACATTTAACTTAACAATCAAATATTATCATGTTTGAAGGATACCAATGCTAAAAAAATGGCAAATCATACAGCTGCATTGATTTTTCTCTTATTAAGTCTGTTTTGAAGAACATTGATTTCTTTCTCTTCATTTTGTCTCTGATGCTGGAAAATAAGATCAATTTTTAAGTTCAGCAATAAGAAGAAAATGTCAGAAGGTATTTTTAAGAACGCTTCATCCATATAGGTAAAACTTTTCCTCCTGATTCTAACACCTTGTGTTAGAAGAAAGTGTTTAAACAATAGTGGTTAAATATACACTCACTCCAACATTTGTTTTGCTGAGGAAATACCTAAAGACATAGTTGTTATGTGTCACACCTCCTAACTGAAATGAAGTCTGATTGCTAGGAACTCATACACCTAACCCTGTTCAAGGCTGTAAGACACTAGAATCCTCAGTCAATTCTGCAAGCTGAAAAGCATATAAGCAGTATCAAGATAAAAGCTGATAGGTTTTTGCATGCACAGATACCCCAGTGCAGAGCAAATGACTTCTCCAAGTACTTTCCAGGCCCACTTGAATAAATGTATTGCAATAAATGTATACTCAAAAATAGATATAAAGCAATAACATGTTACAAAAGAGAGAGAGAATGGGGACTGATCTTAAGAACTGCATTCTGAAGGGATCTGAAGAAGGGAAACTTGGAACCTGGCAGGCTGGAACTGGACACAAAAGAGAAGCACGAAGCCAGTTGACAAGGCACTAGGAAAGAGTAAGGAATTAAAATTAAGCCTTAAAAAACAAATGAAGATAGATACAATAAACATCTTGGAAACTACTGAAGGATGTGAAAGGTAACAGAGAAGGAAGAGGAATGAGCTACAGGATTAAAAGACAAAGCAACCTTATTCTAATTTTCAGGCTGTCCTGATAGTTTTTTCCAGCATACACAGAACCACTGAAGACTTAACTCCCAGAAGCTGTTGATTCTCACCTGTGTTTGCTGAGAGATCTGGGACTACAGAGGAACAGGGTTTCTTGAGATCTGGCCATCTGCTCTATGAAACCTCCTCCGCTAGCTAGATCTTGTTTTCTGTAGTATTTTATAAAAAGCAATTTTAGATCAGCTTTATTTCAACGATTACTCCATAGATGGCAGCACATGCTCAAAAACAAACAGCAGCAGCAAAAAACTAAATGCAGATGTCATAGTGTTACCCAGGGAAATGGCAAAACCCCACAATCTGTTTTAGTACATAAACATCTGGGTGTAGAAAATGGTATATTGATGAAAAACTCAGGGAATAGGTGGAAATCAACACGCTTACCGAAGACTGCAGCAGAGAGGAGGAAAGGAACAAGGATGAAATAAGCTGAGAATATTCATATTTCAAATCAAATATCATCATTGACAATAAGGTAAAAGCAAAGTTGCAGAAGTATTCCTACTAGTCATAAGTTGTGTAAGAGCTTACCAATAATAAAAGCTTTTAGGCTGAGGTTGTGAGCACAATACAGCCATTTTTCTAAAAGGATGTATTTAAGAAAAGCTATTTGGTTATAACCCTAAAATATCAACTGTCTTCTCAAACAAATATGCACAAGCTGCTATTGCATGAATGCTATTCAAAGAATGTCATCTGAGCCAACCAGGCTTTTTGTTGCTTTTGAAAATAAAGTTATCCACAGTTCCAGTGAAAACTCAGAAATCTAAAAACTCTCATATATCATATCAATGACTGCTCAAACTTCTATGGAATAAACAGCAAATTTACTGTACTTCAATATTGAAAACTGTTGGACCCAATCTATCTGATCCTTACTAGCAAATGTTAGTGGTTCTGAACTGGAACGAGCAGACTTCAGGATATCAGTTATTTGTAAGACAGAGTCCCACCAAAGCCTACCCTTCAAGAGAAGTGCTCCATAAAAAGATTACTTTAGAGTGAATAAACTCCCAGGCAGTAGAGATACAATAAATTAAAATCATTATTAGACCCAATTAATGAACACATCTGCTTTAAACCAATTTATGACAAGGGTATAGAAAGAAATCCCTGTGGAGGTAAGCACCACTAAACTGAAAGATTTACTATACCCTGAGGTTATGCTTTGAAGTTGTTGCTACTGTACATCTAACATACAAATTATCCACAAAGAGGAAATGATCCCAGAGTTTCACACATCCACATGTGAACTTTTCCTACTGAAACCCTTCTGAGAGTACACTTCTCATGTAACATCCATAGCATGTTTTACTGAGCACAGTAGGCGCATCCCTTGTTTGCCCATCACCTGCTGCAGTGTGAGCAAGTAAAACAACTATTTTCTGCAGTCAGTTTTTCTAAAAGGATGTATTTTAGGAGAGATATTTAATTAAAACCCTAAAATATCACAGCCTTTTCAAACAAATATTCATTTGCTGAATTCAACATTTGACTGACAAGAAAAGAATGATCGCAGGTGCAAAAAATGCATGAGTGTTTCTCTTTGGAAGCTGCAAGCAGTTGAACCTGCCAGCAGTGCGCATACTGCTAAAGTGCACAAATGCAGTGATGAAAACACTCATTCTGTTGAAACTTCCCACTCGCAAATGAAATTCCACAACACTTACTTCAGTCTACCACAAATCAGTGCAAAACACCCCACAAACACAGTGTGAAACAACAACAATGAAGAACTCACTGGTCCTTCTCTAAAGTCAAGCAAGCCGCACACCGGCCCAGTGTGACATTTTATCCTTGAGCTTGTGCATTTGATGCCCTATCCCCAGCAGCCCCATCATTCTAGGTTTAATTAGCATTTTTAGTGATGCCTTAAAAAAAAAGAATCAGAACCATTTTCTTTACACCCATTTATGAGACTACAGAGTATAATAGATTGCAGATAAGAGTGAAAAGTAGACAAGCTGCTGAAGATTTCATATTGCCTGTATAATTATTATGCAATGTTGCAGTTAAATTGTCAATCTAGAGGGGCCTTCACTAAGGACACTAATATTCTGTAATTCCTAAGTGATAAAAATTACAGCATAATCTTTCTCATCATACACCATTTTGTGTAACTGCTCATTCTTTCCATGCACTTTTACAGAGGAAGAGTCCAGAGGATCTCTTCTACCGAGACTACATTCTCTTCTTTTCCTTGGTATTAAAGAAGTGTGTGAGTTAATTTAAAAGACAGGATATTGTTCACCTAACTTGTGGCAAGAAAATTTCTTCGTAGCACTGAATTACAAAGTGCTGCTGGAAGGCGCCTTAATGCCATGTAAGAATACACACTTTTTTGTGTGAGTATATAGCACTAGAGGGTTTGTGTTTTGTATTTTGAAAGTGCTTAGGGTCTGTAGATAATAAGAAAAAAAAGTATGATTACCAAGCCTAAAGCACATCAGTGTTTACTAATCTATGCTATACAACAATATCTGATGTATTTTTTGCTTGTCTGGGTTGCTCTCTACGCATCTTGCTTTCTTTTCCCTATTACAGCTAATCTGTCTTTCCTTTCACATAATTCTTCACAGTCCATCCTGTGATGGAGCCTGTCACATCCTATTTAGTGAGAAGAGATTAATTTTTCCTTTCATCAACTACTGACCATCTGAATCTTGCTTGGCTGTTGCAGCAGGTGCCTTTATGACTTCCCCTAAGATTCAAATCTGGGCCTCTGTTCTCAGAAGTCTTCCCAGACATACTGGCAAATCTTCTTAGGCTCTCCTCCTCCAAAATCTGACCTGGAAATCTTCTCTGCTGCATAATGAAGAATGAGCAGTCGGATGCTGGTCAACATCATCTTACTGATTTTTGTACTCCTCAGTCTACGTCCATGTGATGCCATTGCTTTTTTTATGTGTTATATGATGCAGCAAATCATGACCCCACAAATCCTCTTATGTGCCACAATCCTTTTAGTAGAAGTAGTTTCAAATTCAGGGGCTTCATTTTATGATTAGGGGCTTCATAGAAGCCTGGCCTCTATAATTTCTTTGGTGCAATCAAACTGATGGACAGAGTTCTTCGCACTGAGTAGTGGAGTGTCACAAATACTCTTCTCTCCCCTTCATTTCTGACTGTTAGTTTCACACACCTCTAAGTAAGAAAGAGAGAGGTTCAAAGTAATGAAGAATGAACTCCGGAAATAATTTTCAGCACCCCTTCTTGATCTCTCTTACAGGAAAAAATAATTTGCTGCTGTTACAAAGACATTCATTGACCTGGGATAAGAAACCACATCTATTTTCAGTAGATGAGGAAATAGGTTCTACCTTATAAAAGCAGGCTTTGAAGAAGTGTTATGCCCCAGCAATGACTGACTGCTTTTCTCTACGCCCATGAAATTCAAAGACATATTGCTCAGGTCAGGAAGAACAAATACAATTAGAGAAACTTCAAACACGTATATTTTCCTCCTCTTTTTACCACCTGCCACCATTTTTTGTATAGCTAAGCAGTCAGTTGGAGATTGTAGTCCATACAAAACCCCATTCTTTTCTTGGAGCATGTGGTGGGGGAACAGAATACTGTACTACCCTCAAAAACAATTTGCCTCCTTCAGGAATCACACTTGGATAGGGGTATGAAGTTTATTTGCAACAGCCTTTTTATAATAGTTATAGCTTTAGTTCCCTTGCACTTCAGTAGGAACTGCACCCATGTCATCACTGTCATCAAGCGACAGATGAGGTCCTCAGAATACAGATGAACATTCACAAGCACACTACAAGCATACAAAGTAGGCCAACCCAAGTCCTAAATATTTGACAGTGGTTTCTCATCATAAACAGTCAGCCTGGCATCTTTTCTCACAAAACTTGGAAGCTCTGAAAGTTCAAGGCATCTTTCTAGCTCCCCATTTGTCATCACAGTTATAATTCTGAGGGAGCAGCCCAAAAGAATTATACTGGCACATTCAAAATACTACAAAGACTGGAAGAAATTACACCGTGTAGTAGACTATAAAAGAATAAAATCCCCATGTGGATTTTGCCTTCCTTAGATCTGTCCTGGGATAAATGTTGGACTTGATAATCTTAAGGGTCTTTTCCAAACTAGGCGATTCTATGTCATATGCTTGTAAAGTAGTCCTGAATGGTTTTGTGTTCTTTACCATATTTTCCCTTGCACTTCACTATTTTCCTCCTTTGGCCTGCACCCTCAATATCTTTCTTGAAAGTGACAGAACTGACAGCAATCCTCTCAGACTTTTTCTGGCTCTTTCTTGTCATCATTATCAGCTGTAGGGCCTTTGTGTCCTTAATCAACTGCTCAGTCTTTGTTTGCCTTCATCCCAGATGGAATTTGTCTTTCCTGAACCTGAGGAATGAGAAATGTCCCTAGTGGTACAGATGAGTTCTCACCAGAGCTTTGCACAAGGCTTTTCTTTGCTACGGAAATGCCTAACAGAAAATGCATTTGCCTGTATCATATCCATGGCTCACAGTCACATCCTGTGATCTATTCATGCCTCCAGACTATATCTATTCGGTTAAATAATCTCAACATTTTGATGCAAGCTCAGTGTGAAGAGACAGGCGTTTGATTGTGTCTTTAACGTGCTTTAACTTTTGGTCAGCTCTGAAGTGGTCAAGCAGCTGGAATAGGCGATCATTGTAGACAATCTGATCAATGCTATGCTATATGCTATGCAATCCTTTCCACTTAATGTTTGGCAATAAAATAGCATCTGAAGCCACAAAGCAGTGGACCACTGTAGAATAAGTAATGCTATACCAAATACAGAGTAATATAATACAAAACCACCAACATAAAAGCATAAAATAAGGGTCAGAGTGACAGGTTGCTGTAAAAACCACACAGAGCTCACCCTGCTGAATGCAGAAAGACTGGAACAAGTAACACTGCTTACTCAGGCCCTTTGACATATATATTCCACTTTCCGTACATAAATGTTTTCTGTCTGTTTCACACAATAGCAAGTCAGAACCCATGTTCTTGAAAACGTGCTGAACCTTCCTATGAAACAGAAACTTGCTCTGTCAAATCTATTTGCAGCCTGTAGTCATGAGATAGTAAATTACCACAAAAGTATCAAAAAAGAACCATAAAGACAAGCTAGAAAGAAAACATATGGCCAAATCCTAGGAAAATCTAAAAGCTAAACAATTAATTTCAAGCTAAAGTAGCAATAAACTTCAGGAGAAACGCAGACTGATGTCTCTCATTAAATAATACATAATCAAGGATTGCTTATGGAATTAGATGCATTAATCTTGAATACTAGATTTCCTGCCAACCTAATGTTCTCTAGCTACATCTCCCTGTTGGAAAGCTTTCACGTGATTTCATGGCTGCTTCTGCTCCATGAAGTGAGATGCCTTTGGGCGACTACTAGCTTGAACTGCGTTCAAGCCATTTAAGCCTTTAGAATGAAGACCCTATTGCTTGCCTCAAAACATTATCAGCAACAAGGCTGTGGAAGTTTGCAGACCACGAGAACTTTTCTGCTCTCAGAAAATACATTGTCTTCCAACAAATCCCTAAGGCCTACACATGGTACAAAGAGGAATTTGAAGGTGCATTTTTGTCCAGCTTTAAAAGAACTGGTAG
This sequence comes from Psittacus erithacus, assembly GCA_009867235.2. Classification (NCBI taxonomy): domain Eukaryota; kingdom Metazoa; phylum Chordata; class Aves; order Psittaciformes; family Psittacidae; genus Psittacus; species Psittacus erithacus. Next base: position 33,881 of record WYDI02010596.1, on the reverse strand, counting down.
TGTTCCAGGAACTGGGTTGCGGGACACCGCAGACACCCAGAATCCTCTGAAAATTAGGTGTCTCTATTTCCTAATGTTATTTTTGGATCCTCAAATACTGTACATTCACCTCCTCAATTTCAATTACAAATTATTATGAATTAAATGCGATACATACAGGTAAATTCATTTTCTCAGCTTTACGGTATGCTTATGAACATTTCAGCCCAATTTCATAGGGGCACATACTGATTGAAAATTAGTTATTTGAACACAGTTGTCTTCATTATATAAAAACTATGTGTCGCTGTTTGTGAATGTATCTGTCCATTTCTCCATATCTCCGTCTACTTTAAGGATCTTCTTACATCTAATGACAATTTTCCTCTTCCTAAAATACATGTAAGTTTATACCTTCCCCAACCCTCAGGACTGAGCGGTGGAGTTCATTTATTTCCACGCCTTCTTAGCAAGCTGAGCTGGTCCAGCTATCTCATACCAAAGCCTTGTATTTATAGCTGTAGGTGTTGCAGACATCCCTCCTGCAGCTGCTTTTTGGCGTGTGCCTCTGTTTCCCTTTGGTCAGCACCAGCACCAGCACCTCTGAGTGCTTTGTCTGTCCCCCACAGGCAGCAGCAGGCTTCTTCCGAGGGATCATCTCTCCTGCCAGCTTCCCAGTGGGAGTAGCAGCGAGCATACACACCACAGATCATATTCCAGGTCAGATTCTGAAATACAGGAGGGGACAGGACAGGAGAGGACTTCCTCAGCACTGAAATGGGCTGCTACATGCTTTCAAGGGAAACTCTTACCTCCACATATCACAGAATCAATGGTTCGTGTTGGAAGAGCCCTTAAAGCTCATCCAGCTCCAACCCCCTGCCATAGGCAGAGACACCTTCCACTAGACCATGCTGCTTCAAGCCCTGTCCAACCTGGCCTTGATGAAATATGTTATTATTAATTTGTGTCTGGACTATAAAATAGTATGTGCTTGTCTTAGCTGTCAGAGAGAATGGTTTGGAAAAGAATTGGTTTTGACTATGTTCAAATGTGAACAACTTGTAAATAATGTAATGAGAATTCTTGGCTCCATCTCCACTTTAGTCCACAGGATTGCACCTTGTCTTTTGGTGATACAAGGAAGAAAAAAGAAATCAGGTCTGACTCCTGAATTTGTACATCCTGTTCTTCTTGACTTCTCCTCCTCTCGTTTGCGTTTCTTAGGATAGTTTCAGGGCAGCATCGTATCAGCCTCAAGGACCAATAAATTATTGGGATCAGTGTTTTCTGTTAGCTTAAAAAAACCATTACTGCTGATGAAAGTGAGTCATCAGTGTCTTATCACTACTGCTTGATGAGGAAACCATTCCATCTCATCGCCTGCTCTCAGCCACTAGCCTAGGATTTACCCACAGGTCCTGAGAATGCCAAGAGGATGTCAAAAACCACTGGGTTTTAATTTCCTGTCATTCAAATCCTTCCTTGTCTGCTGGTAAAGACACTGTAAGAGGCCATCAAAAGAAATGGTTAACTGCACCAAGATTTCTGTTGTCACATCTGGGCCTTAAGTGCCATGCTAAAATTTAAGCAAAATACACAAATCTTCCACTTTAGATAAATTATCTTTCAGTGGTCAAACTGCAGATGCAGCTGTTTCCCCATTTGCTTCATGTCCATCTACCTGGAAGCTTGCACTTAACTTTCAAGCAGGAAAAAAAAATGAAGAATTCAGATCTCTAAGATGCTTCCCATTGCAAGACAAAACAAGACAGCAGAAATGTTATACTTGACTGTGTGAATCAAGACTAGAGAATTAAACCCAAAGTTTCAAAGGGACATCAGAAGCTCCGGGGTAGCAGAACTTTTATCAAACTGGAGTGAAACTGTTGGCAAACACTGATAAAGCTTCTGAGAATTTAAATGAGAAGGAAATCTGGCAGGTGCTAAGGAGCACACAGGTCAGACAAAGACATCTGCCAGGGATATCAGCAATGTAAAGGTAACTTTGAATCCAGTAGTGGAGGACAAGACAAAAAATTACGGGGTTGAAATGAAGGAGCTGTGAGCTGAAATCACAGAAGTAGTTTCCATAAAGAGGAAAAAAAAAATCCATCCAGGGGTGACAATGGATTTAAGTATGCCTATGTATAAATTGAGGGAAAACTCAAGGCCAGGTTGGATGGGGAGCAACCTGGTCTAGTGGAAGGTGTCCCTGCCCATGGAAGGAGGGCTGGAAATGGATGAGCTTTAAGGTGCCTTTCAACCCAAACCATTCTATGATTCTGTACTAGGAGGCTTTTATAAGTCATAGTGTGTCTACAGGGGAATTTTATTTCAGATCAGGAGGTTTGGACTGATCTTTTAAAAAACACTGTGGACTGTGTCCACATCCTGTGCTTTGATTCACAGGGAGCCACAGCACAGTGAATTCCTTCTGGAAAGAGCACCTAAAGCACTCCACCCCATAACAGGCATTCACAGAATCACAGACCCAGATTAGGACCAGTGTGAAATGAAACACGCTGAAACACGCACAGTGTGGTCACCACAGAAGTGCTTCAGCCCTAAAAGAACCTCCTTCCCTGGTCTGCACTGCTTGCTGACATAGGCACAGAGTCTGGAGATGAAGGAGACTTAAGACAGTTGTGATAATAGTTAGAGGACACCATCATCTGCCTCCACTGAAAGTGGCAAACGATTACAGTCAGCGAGGTTTAGGAAAGCAAATTCTTGATGACTTGAAACAATTCATGTGATGTCCTTCGCAACAATTTGTTGCTGTACAGCGGTGTGATACAGTCTGTGAATACTGTGGTTTACCTCAGATAGTACATTCTACAGAAAACAGGCAGGCAACAAAACACCAGCTCAGGATAAGTTCTTCTTGCATAGTTAGTTTGGGACTGTTGCAATACAATGGACAGATGAATAACTGAAGATTTCATATTTCAACTCTAGGGAAAAAAATACTAGCTCAGAGGATGTCAGAAAATTCTGCATCCAAACAGTTTGATTCTGGTTTTACGGAAGGACCCATCACTCTTTAGCAAGGAGGATGGGCACTTGGGAGGAGCTGTTGGTTAAGGAATGTGCTGAGGGTATTTGAGAAGCTAGGTCTGCCATCACCAGAGCAGATTAAGGCTAACCACTTGACAGAATCTGAAGCAGGAAACAACCTGCACAACAACTTCCTCAAGTGTTTTGGGTTTAATGTTAAAACACACAGGTTGATTCAAGGAGAGTGTCTGATCAGTATACTGACTGCTGCTCACAGCCTCCTGAAAGGAGGACTCACAGGAGCGCATTGAAAGTGGATCTGCTGACTCTACAGTACACAAGGCGAGAAACTAGCTCTGACTTATTTCCTGGATGCCTACATGTGGTTTAAGGAGTTACTGCAAATGAGCTGCTACCAAACCCCCCCAAATTCCCAAACTGAAATTTAACCTTCTCAACACTGAATTTATAAAACGCAACATTTTGTGACCTGCTTACAAGTTAATGACCGCAATTCTCACACTGTATCCTGGCTCCATTCAATCTTTTCCTCATTCTGTCTAGGTAAACCTCTTTCTTGCTATAAAGTACATAATAACAATATATTGACACAGGGAAAAATCTGTGTGGCACATTGTTAGATCTGCAATCTCTCCACTGCATAAGTTAGTTCCTCTCAAAATTATTCCTGAAGCTGGGCATGACTACTAGGATATGTTGCAGGAAATAACCATTCTAGTCATACCTACAACTGTGTATACAGATTCAAATATTAAAACTACTATTGTTTTACACTCACCATACTTTGACATTAAAGAACTAAAAAATAATCAGATCAAAGAATAAATCAATAGCTCCTTGCTTACTAAGTTTTCCCCCTTCCCTGCTTAATTACAACCATACATGTTCCTTCATTTCAAGCATGGTATATATGGTACTGAGTTGCACTGGTCAAGAAAGAAACACATTTTTCTCTTGGGAAATGGTTACATCCATGAACAAGGGAAGATAAATTCAGATACAGAGCGATCAGAAAGTTCAGATCCAACCTTAAATCCAAGCTTGCTGCAAGCTTTCAATGCTAAGATATGCCATTTTGGTTTGCTGCTGCAAAAAACATCTGTGGAAGACAGGTACATCTATTATAGCTCTAGAATAGATGAATATAACAGAAACGAAGCGGAGAAATGTCAGTGTTTCAGAAATAAAACAACTCTGTCTTTCTGCTTCTACGCAGCCTCTTTGTCTATCTGCTGGATGTATGAATACTCCTTTCAGTTTTTAAACAGCTGCAGCTGCTGAAAACGAAACAACTATTACACAGACTGCCTTGCAATTTCCTGAAGTGCTGGACTGTCTTCAGTCTAGATGTCACTCATAACAGACAGCTCTGTCTCAGGGCCTACTGGCATCTGAGAATTCCAGCTATAAACTTAGTGGTGGTTCTGTTTTGCAAAGGGGTTAATTTTCCATGTGTCTTGTCTTAATGTCAGAATTACTAGTTGCTTCATTGCTTATGACCTTTTTCTTTTCCACCTGCTGTCTTTGCAGCTATCGACTGTATAATCCTTAAATTTGCTTCACAAGGTATAATCCGTAGGCAGTTGTCAGCAGAGCAGCTAATGATTTTCTCTAAAGAATTTAAAGGAAATCTGAAGATTTTTCACATTTTAGTCTGGAAAATAAAGAAAGAGCAAGACCTAACAAAACTTAAACTTGAGCTATTACCCTAACCTACAGTTACTGCAGCTACATCCAAAAGAAATGTGTCAGCAGTTAAAAGTTTCATGCTCAAAGCAGCAAGCTCAGTTCCAGGATACTGCATCTTAAACCACTAACGGGTACAGTTAAAAACACCATTGTGTTTCCAGACATCTGCACCTGAGACAGCCTTAAATCCACGCTAAGTTTGGAGGTTTTAAGAACCAAGCACTTTGGGGCACAGCTTTGATGTCTACTCTTCACCTTTTTTGAACTTGTGTACTCTTGTGTCAGTAGACATAATGTGTACAGATAAGGTTCAAATATTTTCAGACTTCATATAACTCATTGGCTTGTTCAATTAAATGCCTGAGCAGTCAAAACTTATGTTTGTCTTTAAAATCAGAAGACTCACAAACAGCTCCAAGTAAACATTTGCCTATCATATATTCTTATGAGCTACTCCAACTATCACTAAAAGGAATGCAAGTTTATACATCAAACCTCTGGACAACTAGCAATGTGTTTTCTACTGAACAGGTTGTGTACACAAGCAGCCATGCACTGCATGTATCTTTTGCCCGTGCCCAAAAGCAGAAGGGTTTTGTGAATGATTGCTCTCTTTCGCCATATTCCAAGATCAGAGGTAAATAGGTCTAGAGAAACGTATTGCCTGCAATTACATTGCATTTTTGCTGAATCACTTCTCTCTCTGGAGTGTACGCAGGTATGACATACAGAACTGTTACCACACATGATGTTCATTTGCATTAATATTTATAACCTGCTGAGTTTTTTAATGGGATTCTACAGTTTTCATCATTCAACAGCCCATTCTAAAAACTGGGTGTAGTTAAACCTGGGAAGAACAATCTCTCTAAAACCAAAGGTGAACTTTTCTAGTGCAACTCTTCCACACCTCCAAGTCAGAGACTGCATTTTCACCTGTTTTCAGAAAAGGGCACAAGTAATAAATGGTACCCTACACATACATATATATACATATAATACACATACATATACTGTGTAATACATAGACACACATACAATAAATGGCACCCTACGCATACATATATATACATATACTGTGTAATACATAGACACACATACAATAAATGGTACCCTACACATACATATATATACATATAATGCACATACATATATTGTGTAATACATAGACACACATACAATAAATGGTACCTACACACACATTTTTAATTGAAAATACTGTTAACCTGGCATTTCAAACATTTAATGATATCTAGAATGTGATTTTAGATTCTTATGGACTATAAAGCCCTTAAGCCTCTGACTGTATGACAAAACACTGTACATTTACACCATGCATATTTTTAAACATTATTCCCAGGATGAAAAGGAAAAAATCCTTGCTTAGAAAGACAAATTCTAATGTGTTCCAAGTTAAAGATAAGCTGCTATGCTGTGTAAGAAAAGGAAATGCTGTTTACATCTTGAACTGGCTCACTGTATATTGAAGCTTAATCTGAACACAGATGTGGGCTGTACAGTAAACAGGATATATACTAGGGATATGTCATTTGAAGGACTGGAGGATAGTATTAGCCCTAAATCAGGCCACTGACTGATCCCATCTACACAGCTGAGATTAAAAACTATTTGATGTAGGCACCTATTCATTCAGCAAGAGAAAAATAAGGGTCCATTTCTTTTGCTGCCGTAAGAAAGGCTTCTAACTTTTGTTAAAAAAGATTAGGGTGACTGTCAGACTGAAAGGCTGAACAGCAGCCAAAGGTAGAGCTCACCACAGGGATTTATCAAAGATAAGCATGTCCAAAATTGTGAAGTACTTTTTGCTTCACGGTTAAACAGAATCCTCACGTTGCACCTCAAGAATGCCTTCTTCGCTGCTGCCTTCATATCCTCACACAGAAATATTTCAAGACATTTCCAAAAATGCATCATCTCTTAACACTGCCATCTGCAGAGCCTGAACAAAATGAACAAATCTGGTCTGACTGTGAATGAAAGTCTATGTTCCAGTGACTAGACTGTATGCAGCAAATGCCCATTAACCAGCCAGCTGATAATGTTTCATTTCCACCATCTCCCCCAAAACCTCATTAATGCCTTCTGCAGATTACTGGCATGCAGTCAGTCTTGGTTTGCATGCACAGTACTGCATGTAATTATGTGGCACAACTAAAACCCAGCAGGCTACAGGCCAAATCTTAGTTTCAGCGCAAGGCAATGCTTTACCATAGATTTCAATGACTGGAAGATTGGATTTCTTCCTTCCTTCCACAGATTCATCTAATAATCATGAATTTGAACCACTACCGAAATACACTGCAGAGACTTCAGCAGACTTGAACCTTGAAAGGAGATGATGAAATCAATGTATCCTAGCTCCTTAAGAAGCATTTACACATCTACTTCTGGTAGTCTCTGCCTAGCCCAAAGAGCAGTTTGCTATTGTTTTTAAACACAAATTTGCCCTTCCTGGAAAATTCTCACAGGGATCCCTGTATAAATAAGAAAGTCAGCTGGCAAATTCAGCAGGTACATGGGTAAGCTTTTGAATCCATTTGTGCTTTCAGATTAGCTATTATTAACAAGAGGCAGAGAAAGGCACCACAGGATGCCTTTTCTGTAGCTGTCTAAAGATCAGCTCCATAATACCAGCCTAATGGGGAAAGCTCCCTCACCTGCTGGAAAACGAGAAAGCAAAAACCCCAAACCTACCCTGAGCAACATGAAAGACTATTCATTTTCATATTCAAACAAGTTTATTGGTAATTGCCTCTGCATGCCATGAATACACTGCTGCTGCTGCTAAATCTTATGCTTCCACACAGCGCATGGTCTGCACCATTTTTCTCCCTCGTGTAAATAACTCCTTTGACCTGGGGCTCGCATTCCTGAGGAAATCTCTTTCCATTGTCTAAAAACTAGCAGGTTTCATAAAACTATAAGCACGAGGAGCAAGTAAAATGTTGATCAACAGACCTAAAATGTACTTGTTATCAAGGCAATCCAACATCTCTCACCACCAGCCATACAACCTTTGTATATTATGCCCGCCTCTTGTGCAACCCTTTGCCTGTCCTCCAGTGCCCCGCAAGGCTGAGTAAAGGAGCCTGCCACGATTTCATCAGTATACAACTAGAAAAAACAGACTATAGCATGGGGGTCCTAATGGAAAAGCTGTGTATGCAGAGGGGAGGGCCTGACTGCTGCAGTAACTAAAAGCACCTGAATTTCCTCTCAGCTGAACTCACTGATAAACACATCACTGATTTTGAACACCAAATCTCCTTCCTATCACCCCCTCTTGGGGTCCTAGGGCCCCACAAGCTCTCACTGTTCCTGCCCAGCTCCCTGGGGCTCCTTCCCCCTGCCTGCTGCCCAGGACTCCATATCCTGCTGTCAGCCCCTGCCCCAGGGCCATTGAGTCCCCATGACTATCCTCCTGGGCCCATGTCCTGTCCCATCTCCATCCCCAGGTTGGTGCCCAAGGCTCAGGGCTGGCGCTGTCACCTGGGGTGGTGGGATGGACTGGGCTGGGCTGCCAGGCCCCCTCCACCCCATAATCTCCCAGTGCCCATGAAGCTCCAGTCCTTATCACGCAGCAGACGTCTCTGCTTTCATGTTACTCTCAAGTAAAAACAATGAAGGCTCATAAAATTGGGATGGGGGGGAGAGTAGAGAGAAGGAAATTTGCAGTTGGAACTCTTACATCTTCCTGAGCAAAATCTGATATTTCTAAACCAGAAGACAGAAATAACTATAAAAAAGAATCAGATTGTCTTTTAAGTTGAGCAGAAATAAAAGGTCACAAAGAATTACTTGCTTTTCTCACCAAAAATGAGACCAGCTATCAATGACTAATGGATCATCAAACAGCAAGTTGTTATTTTATTGAAAAAGGACATCTCCTGAACCATCTTTTATTCATTCTTTTGCAGAAGTTGTTTCATTTTGACTGATTTTGCAGTATTAAAATGAAGGTCAAAAAGCACCATCTCTTGTCAGTTACAAAGTTATTCAACCGAGTCCACTGCATTAATTACAGGCTGTACACTGCTGTACCAATTACGCTTGAAATAAGAATGAATGAGAAAAGCCAAATTAATGTGTGCAATACTTATCTGAAACTAAGATTTCTGCACTCCTTTCTAAGAAAATCAATTTCCAAAATCCAATTGTTTTTTCTTATAGTGACAAGTAACCAGCCAGCAGTATATTGGTATTTTATTGATGGGTACTGTAAAAGAACACATAAAAACATTTTCTCTAGATTCATTTACAGGTTTTTCTCCATGTTTCTTCATGTGACATTTCATCAGGTGATGGCTGTTCCACTTAAGCTTGCTAAAAATAGTCTTGGGCTTGAAAGATCTGCTTTGATTGAGACATCTCCTTCCTCTACAGTGCACAAGTTAGGAAACCACTTCACCAAGTCATGGGGTTTTTTTGCTCCCAAACACTAGAATCAAGTAAATTAAAAGACATGCCTTCCCCAAGCTCAGGTCCTTGGAAGTACACCTGCAGGTTCTTCAGTTTTACTAACCCCTGCAGATGCACTGAAAAGTAGAAATTAGCTTTCAAGTCAACATATACATACCTTCTTCCTCATGCACATTTCAAACACCTGATAACAGTTTTATTTCAGGATGGTTAATCAGCCATCAGTATTTACTTATAAAAGCCTGTTTTCAAGAGAACCTAACTAAATCGTAAAAATCTGCTTTAGGCAGAGCAAGCACAAAACAGAAGTTAATGCTTTTAGTTTGCTCCCAGAACAGTAAAAATTCATTTCAGCACTCCTAAGTCACTGACACCAGTAGGTCCAGTAAAAGCCTTTAAGTTTTTTTTACTAACCAGAGTGTAAAGATGCTCAATGGTTCTGGTATTTTAGTCCAAGATGCTTCAGAGAACAGGTGAAGTCTGACAGTAAAGACTTCCCTTGAGTACGGATGCTCCCTTTCCCGTATCTCACAGAGGTGTCACTGGAAAGAGCCTGCTGTAGGTCATGCTCCTGTAGCATTTCTTCTGCACATCAGTGACATTTCAGAGAAATGTTTCCAAGTGCATTCTGCACTCATCTGCCTCTCCTTTCACTAATATCACCACCCCTGGCAGTGTTCAAGGCCAGGCTGGATGGGGCTCGGAGCAACCTGCTCTAGTGGAAGGTGTCTCTGCCTGGGGCAGGGGGCTGGAACTGGATGAGCTTCAAGGTCCCTTCCTACTCAAACCAGTCTGGGATTCTATGATCAAGTTCCCCAGGGCACAGTGGGAGCTCAGGTAAGTCACACATGTCTTGTTAACAATGACAAGTGCATTTGCAACATCGCTTAAACCAGAAGCACTCATTTTTCTAATGCCACCCTCCCTGCCCTTCCCCCATGTTCTTTTCTTTCTTACTTCAGATGTATTGCTCAGCTGCCTAAGCCATTTGTTTACTATTTGGTCCTATACAATTACTTGTAGATAACCTTAAAAACAGTGATCTTTAAAATAAAATAGATTTTTTTTTTGTATTGGAATGTAATACATACAGGATATTTTCATAAAGACATGATATACTATCCTGAGTGTAAACCTCTTTCCCTATCCATTTCTACCTGTCCTGGGTTCAGCTGTAACAGTTATTTTTCTCCCTCTTAGTAGCTGGTGCAGCGCTGTGTTTTCAACTTCAGTCTGAGAACAATGCTGATAACGCACCGATGGTTTTAGCTGCTGCTAAGTAATGCTTGCCCTGATCAAGAACTTTTCAGTCTTCATGCTCTGCCAGTGAGGAGGGGCACAAGAAGACAGGAGGGAGTAGAGACAGGACACCTAACCCAGACTAGCCAAAGGGGTATTCCATAACACAGCACGTCATGCCCAGTATAGAAACTGGGGGGAGGTACCTGGAAATCCCAGATCACTGCTTGGGTCGGGCTGTGTATTAGTCAGCGGGTGGTGAGCAATTGCATTGCCCATCACCTGTATTTATTGGTTTCTTTTCCTTTTCCAGTTTTAGTTTTATATTCTCTCCAGTTGTTATTTCCCTTATCATTATTATCATTGGTGGTAGCAGCAGTGGTTTGTGTTATACCTTAGTTACTGGACTGTTCTTATCTCAGCCCGTGGGAGTTATATTTTTTTGATTCCCCTCCCCATCCCTTTGGGAGCGGGGAAAAAGAGAGGGGGGTCCTGAGTTACCAGCTGGGCTTAAACCACGACACTACTCCACACTCAGTGCTATCAAAATTCCTTTAGGAGTTCCTGCATGTTTTTTAGAAACAAAGAAACTGCCGCAATTGAACTGTTCATTTGCTAGAAGCAGGTGCATACAATGTACCACAAGAGAAAGCATCCCGAACTTCTAAGCACTGCTGGCAACTCCTACTGGGCATATACTTTATACACAGAGCACAGATTTCCCACACCTTCATTCTCTCTTTCCTGTCTTCATTTCCTCTTCCTTTTTCTTGTTTTCCTGTTCACTCCCCACTCTATTTTTACTATATCCTCTGAGTATTTTTCTATTTGTCCTCTACATCATGCAGAACATCCTGAGAGCAACATGAGTTAAACTCTGTCTGAATTTAGCTATTCAACCTGCAGGAAGCATATGGAGTCAAGGCTACACAAAGTCCTCTTATTCATAAATAACAGTAGGGACAGGCTTGGACTAAGCTTCCAACCTGACCTTCCCAGAACCTGGAGAAAGATCAGATCTAACTTGACCTAATCAGTCCCATATATACGTAAAACCTTACACATTTTAGACAAGAGTTACATAAGAAAGGTATAAAATCCTGAAAAATACATCAAGACTGAAGGAAAACAAGAAGTGCATATTGAGGACAAACATCCAAGTGACTTGAAAAATGTAGGTTTGTTGCTTGACTACTGACGAGTGCCAGCAATGCCAGTAAGACTTGCTAAGCTAAGGCACATCAAGGCAATGTTTCTCAGCTTGGCATAACATTCTGACAAGCCTTTTAAAGCCTTAAACTTTAATGAATATGGAAGCAATAATAAGAATGCACGACATAGTGTCTGTTTGCTGCCTAACAGGATGTATTTCTACCAGTACATGCTCAGCCTGTAACCTCCCCAAAAGTAGCTGGGTAATCTAATGAACTCACAAATGCTCTTAAACTTAATTCTTTATTATAAAAGTTCATGTGGTCCTATTACTTGTGTACACAAATATACTCATATTTCCTACCCATCATAAAAATCAGGAAATAAGGAGTCAAACTTCATCCATTCTCAAGAAATGCAGTAATCTCATCTTCACCATTCATGACTCACACATACAGAAATATAGGTGTTTATCTGCAGGATTCCTAATGCAGTAAATTAAACTAAAGAGTGGCCAGGAACCATGTGTGGCAGGAAGGTTCAGGAAGCCTTTGTAAAAGTTAACTCCTTCAAATTGAGTCCTGTCCCCTGCAGAGAACTGTGTTGTTCAGGGCATCACAGTTACACCAGTGTCTTAGGGAAGTGTAAGATTTCTCATCCCCATGAACACAAGAGTTCAGACGGTGCTAAATATTCACCTTCCTCTTTCCAAATAGCTTGCTCAGAAACACATGCACCTTCACGCTGAAGCATAAAGCATGTCTGTTAGTCCGAGCAATGTCTTAAATGCACAACTAAATCTTTTTATACTGAAGTAAATGGCTGCACACACAGCTCTGAAGTTCTGCATGTATTTCTAGGACAGATGTCTTTGGGATAGGCCTGTTGTAAAGCCAAAGTTAGATTAATTTTTCCTTTTAAAAAACACATAGAGGTAGACATTTGGAGAGGACTCTGAGAGTGTTTTAGCTTTGTTACCTTACAGATTACAAGAACGGACTCCTCTTTGCACTTCTGTCTAGAAGAAAGCTGTATTTTCAAACACTCAGTTTTTGTCTCATTTGTCTTAATATCATATAATGAAAACACCCTTTTTAATCAGCAGAAACATAAATCAGTTCAAATGCAGTAGCCTTCAAGTAATTTGCAACAGATATCATTACATTGCTTTTTCCCCCCTGTAACAATAAAAAACTGGCACAGAACACTGTCCCCAATGACTTACAAGCATATTCTTTCCATGCATCCATCATATTCCTGAGAGCATAACAGTTATAACACCATGGTTAATAACTTCCTCTTCAAAAATCATGTTCCATTTTTGAGAACATATTATGAGTCTATAATGAAACTGAGCAAAATGATCTTTATTGGCTCACACTTTCTAGAGATACGTAATTGCCTCCAGGTAGTTAAGAACACACCCACACAGCACAAACAAATCTGAAGAGTTTTGGAAGGGGAGAGGTCCTACAGTCAGAGAAAGTTATCTTTTCACACATGATTCATTTTATCATTGTGATGCATTTATAGTTCCACACACTGACCGACAATCTTTAAAACAAACTATCCTCATTATGTATTACATGATATATCATGTTAAAGTGATACTTCTTCACAGAAATCACACCAGCGACTCAGAGATGAAATTACTTCAGAGAAGCTGTATTTTTTAGTCTGGCTTTGTACGACCCTCGCTTATTTTGACCAAGCCCATTCAATTGTAAGGAACAGACTGGAAGGAATCCTGTTTATTTCCTTCGAATATTTCTTAGGATGGAGAAAAGAAGTCAGACTGTTTGAGCGCCACTCAAAATGCAGGTAATGAATATTAAGGCTCTGGCTGGTGCCAATTATAGCCCATTTTGAACAGACTGGCGTAGCTTATATGACCTCCTCTGTTCTTGAAAATGGAAGACTTTGTGTTTGATTTGGGAAACTCATTGGTTTGTTCTGCAGAAACAGGGCTCAGCCAGGAAAAATGCTCATCCTACCAGCATACCTCCCTCTGCTTCTGCTGCCCTTTCAAATCTTTCTGTGGCTGTCTCCTCAGCTGGCTCTGTCTCCACCTACCACACCAGCTGTGCACTTCCCACAGTACCTGGTCTACACAGAACCCTTTGTGCTAAGCTTACATATGTAGAAGTCCTGCTCCTTTTATCCATAGTCAGCAATACAAAACCCAGATTATTCTGTGTGACTCAAACAAGTATTTCCACTGATCTGACTAGGACTAGGGAGGTGAACAGAGAAAAGCATGCAGACAAGTGAAAGCCTATACAGTCAAACTTCAAATACTTTATTTGACGCATATTTCTGAAGTATCTTAATTTCAGGGGAAAAAGAAAAGAAGTGTATGCTGGTTCTATACAACCATGGTGAATGAGCATTCAAATTCTGTATTTTAAAACTAACTTCAAGAAATTTGGCCTCTCTAAAAATATAGGTCAGCAGCATTTCTGAGGAAGGAAAGAATCAATTACTTGCTTAGGGATTTATACAACATCTAAAGTTAGAGATTAGTTTGGAAAAGAAAGGGGTAAAACGTGCCTGTCCATCCAACCACAAAGGTTTATCTGACTACATACTAAAGTAGCAGCAACATACTGCTATGCTTGAGTACGCTGTGTTCATGAGAGCTCACTGGACTGGGATATGATACATGAATTTCCAAGGAACCTCATAGAATAAGAACTGATTTTGCTGTTAAGCCCTGGTATGTGATATCTTAGGATTTTCTTTTGCTCAGTTGTCTATGAAAGACTGTAATAGCTATCGTGTTTTTTTCCTTCTGCATTTCTAACCTACATATCTCTCACGCATTAAAAAAGGCAGGAGAGAACAAACACCCATCCTCTAACATTTCCTGTGAACTGCTTTTTGTTATGACAATCAGAATAGAACTTGTAATACTCTGATGAGATGAAAAGTGTTTTATTGGATGGCACCATTCACTGCTCATGCACAGGGGCAGGAAGCTAAAAGATGCAACGATGTAGAAATTATTAGTTCCAATAATTGTCTGCCACACTTTTCTTTTTGTTCCTACATAAATTCATTAGAAATAATCAGCTGTCACGTAGATGTGTACTTGGCCACTCTAACCCATGACATTCTCAGGCTTGAAACACGATAAGATGTGAGAATTTTTTCTCTCATGCTTCTTAGGAACTGAGATTAATTAATTGCTACATATCTGCCTTCTTCACAATTTCTCCTAAGGAAGTTAGGATGATTTTCTGACCACTGCAGAAAAGTGAGTTTTTGTCATTTTCTGAGAGGATTAAGAGCTTTCAGTGAAAACCTTCAGCATCTCTAAAGGTCACTCCTAATCAAGTCAGAAGCACCAAGAAGTGGGACAAAAGGTCCCACCTGACAGGTCCCTGGAGACAGAAGGCTGGAAAACTGGATTCAATTTCCAACAATGTATTGACTTCCTGAGTACCTGGGCAAATAATTTCACTTCCTCATCCCTTTGTCTCTCTCTCACTATTATATACCTTGAAATCTAGCTAAAGACTCTGACATGAGATGTACCCTGAGATTCATTAAGACCAGAGCCTACATGAGAAGCTATGTTATGAAAAGGTAAGTTGCTATTCCTCGTCCCATGGATTCTTCTAAAAATAACTATTTCCATCACAGACCTTGTATGTCAAGTGCCCCTCATGATAAAAAATACTGAGAATACACACAGCCCTAACAATCTGATTTTAGGTATATAACCTGAAGGAAAGAAATCATGGCATCACAGTACCATACTCTAGTATAAAACTGCACAGACCAGTATCAAGCATATCTAAATACTAGGCTTATTTTCAGATTTACTTCACCAACATTTCTCCCTCTTCAAGGTGACTAAGAAGCAGGAATTATCAAAACAATCATTGAAGAGAAAGCATCATGCGGTAAGCTCTAGCTGGCTCGCCACTGGATTTTTATCCCTCAGATGGGGAAAAAAAATCCAATTATAAAACAATGGCCTTAAAATCACCCTGCACTTCCTGAGTCCCACAGAGAAACACTGCCAAATTTCAAGGAGAAGGTCTCTCCCAGCTGAAGGTGAAATTTGCATGGGAGCAATGAGATGAAGGCTCTTGGCAGGAGATGCCTTTGGGCTTCCAGGAGGAGATCCCAGCAGGGTGTAGGTTTCACTGAAGGGGCTGTCTCAGCCTGTCTTACAAACATGAGCTCTTACCATCTTTCAAGATGAGAGATTTGAATACAGTTATGCATGGCTTTCCAAGTGTAGCAGAAATGAGCAATACATTCACTTCATTATCTGAAGACTGTGGCTTGAGCTGATGCTTGTGAACGTTGCTGTCCTTGCCACCAAAGAGCATAAATTAGGAGAACACCTCAGCTGCACATCTGAATTGTATAATGAATGTTAGGCAGCTCACCATAGTGCTGACAGTTACTTCTGGCTATTTAGCACCTTTTAACAGACCCCACTAAATAGGTAAAATAGATTCATTTTCCCAGGTGAATTGGAATAATATGAAAATAATATTTAAGTACTTCATCTCCTTAAGAGTTTTCTATGAGTATGTTTGATAGTACAATGTGCTTCCATACTGGAAGCACTTATAAACTTCCTACACTGCTGCTGGAAAAGGCACAGAATGCATTTAGAACAGTAATATGAGACTAGACTTAAGTACAGAAGAGAATTCAAAAAGAGACATTCATGAAAGGTGTTACCAATCATGTAACAGAGATTACATGTTATCCTATACTTCTGCAGTATCACTGATTGCTTATGAAGAGGTAAGAAAGGAGATCTGTAAGTCAGGCACAGGAAAGACCAGGAACTGACACAGGCTGAATGGCATTATTAATTCAGTTGATATCATTAACCTTACAGAAAAGTGATAAAATATGTGTGATCAGAAAGATGAGCTACTTCCTCTAACTGCACAGGTCCTGCAGTACACCTTCATTTGTCTCGTACATCATCTGACACAACGGAGTAGCTGGATTTATGATAACTCAGGCTGCTGCTCAAGGGTTCTTGCCTGGGGCCACGAATCTCACACAACAGGAACATACCAGACTCTCCACATTTCTCATGGGATTTCAAGAACCAGTGAGCATGGGTGGGTTTAACCTGCATTCAGGAGCTTGCACACCTGCAACACATGCAAATAACTCCTAGTCCATCCTGAATGGACAAGAGGGCCTGGGACTTCACACGAGACATACTGGCCCCTCAGAGGCATATGGAGTCCTACTCCCTTAGTGCTCGTTTAACTGCTTTAAAGTTTCAGCTGATCCCCAGGGTACAGCGAATACCTTATCAATTTTACTCCCAGTACCCAGATTCCCCTAACATAAATGAAACAGGCAGCTACTCCTTAAAGGAATTCACCAAGCTCACAGCTAATGAGACGCTCTGCCTGCGGCATCATTGCCACAGAAGACTAATTTCAGATATTCAGCTACTCTCACTTCACTCTGGAGTACCTCCCCTAGTTGAGGAAAAGCTGCTGCTGGTTACAAAGAGGAGAAAAATGTACCTTTTTTACCAGAAAGGCTTCCTCTTTTCCCTGCCCCAAAAAGAATGTGATAGCTGAGAAAGGACTGAACAAGGTGACTTCATTATTAAGAGCCTAAGGAGCTGCAATGCAGCTTTCAGATGCATATATCTAAAAACCTTTAAGTTGCTGTGAAGTAGGAAGACCTCAGACTCATAACGCAAGGGCACATTTCATTGTCAACGCTGTGGTTACCAGTAGAGAATTCTGCCAGCTAATTATTATTCAGTCTGATAAATTATTCTTTCATCAGAATAAAAGGATTTCCCTCTGGGTGTAGCTTCTTCCTCTCCCTCAGGTACCCAACGCTGCTGAAACTGAAGGCCGCAATTCAATTAACAACGGATGGGAACTTTTAATGAAAATTAACCATACAGAAACAGATGTTGGTGTCACAGAAATGCACATACTCCCTATAAAGCATCACTGGCTGTCATGTGGATGCGAAAATGCAGAGACATCTTAACTTGGAATTACACACCAGATGAGATACTATACTTGCATCTGCAGACCCACAATTCAATGAAGTGCTTAAGCACATGCTTAGATTTCATTAACCTGCTTTGCCATATGCTTGAATTTATTCTGTACTGGTAACATTACTAGCCAAAAGGTACACACTTTCACACTAATAAAACTTCCCTGACTGCTAAACCACCTATGGATAGCTGTGATTTCTTACGGCATATACAAAAGTGATGCCCAGATTTCCAGATACAGTAAATAAAATGTGAAAGGGAACTACATTTGTGAAAAAGACTCCATGGCTGGGGCTGGAACTAACACTAACTGCTTGCAAACCATGGTTCAAAATGACTCATGCAGCTGCCAGGCTTCAAGTTTAAAAAGCTGGAAATGAAGGACAGTTGGAAACACAATGTCTACATAAGGTGTATGTTGGCAATTTTTAGGAGTTTTATGTTTGCTTTTTCTAGGCATACAGTTAGGAATATAAAATCAACAGTAAGCTCTGTTTCCGCTGTCTCTCTCCTCCCCATTATTCCTTTTTGAAAAGCTGTTGCAGAATCTCATCAGGCCAACGATTAGAGACTTTTTTTCTGATTTCCAACAGAAATTTATCCATCTCTGGTTTAAAGCAATTTACTCGTGTTATAACATTGGCCTTGCATTTAACCAGACTGTTTATCTCCCTGGCATTTACTCAGTGCATTTAGAGACAGAAATCATTTCTCCTTTCAGCATTTTATCTGAGGTCACACAAGAGAATAAAACAAATCCCCCCTTGTAAGGTAACACAAACTGGAACAGATACCAGAGTGGACAGAACTACTTCTGAACACAGTCACTTAGTCTTCTGTATCAGGAGATTCCAGATTTTTCTCAACAGATACTTGTACAATGTCTTTAATGTATCTGTTCAATTTACCTGCGTCTGCACAACTGTGCCAGAATCACTTAGGTGGGAAGGGGTCTCGGGAGGTCATTATGTGCAGCCTCCCAGTCGGGTTCTGAACACTTCCGTGGTTGAATATTCACTGGGCAACCTAGCCTTGTATATAATTATCCTCATTGTAGAAATCTTCCTTTATAGTTACTCAGAATCTCCTGTTTCAGTTTAGGACCACTATCTCTCATTCTTCTGTTGTGTGCCTCACAAATAAGCCTGCTTTCATCTTCTTGATAACCTCCTCATAGATTCTGGAAGACTGCTATTAGGACCCCCCAAAGCCTTCTGTTTTCCAGGCTGAAGAAGCCCAGTATCCTCAGCCTCTTTCACTGGGCATGTGCTCCAGCCCCCAGCCATTTTGATGTGCCTCCACTGAACCTTCACAGCTGCCTCCCACAGGACCCCTTCTTCTGTGAACTGGTCGTTTCCAAAAAGTGACACCAAGTCTCCTCTTCTTCCTAATGCAGAAGCTGTTATGTCCCTATCAGATCTCCAGCCATATGAGCTACCCCGCCGTTTCTCGGCTATTCCAATGATTTCACAGTTCTGCATCCATACCTGGAGACCTAGCTTCTCCTGTTTGTTTCCTAGGCTGAATGCATTTACATACAGGCACAAGAGATGGGTTCTCCTTTGACTGGTTTTAACTTTCCTGCGTGCTCTCTCACTCCATTCTTCTGTCCCTTGAACCTATCACCCCCCTAAGCACCACTCCCTGACTTAACTATAAGCTGTCATCACCATCCTCCAATCTCACCTTGTTTAAAACCCTTCTTGAAAGGCTGGCCAGTTTGTTGAGAAAGATGTTCTTTCCTAGTTTTATCAAACAGATCATGTCTCTCACTAGCAGTTCTCATTTCTCAAAGGAACCCAGGATCCTAAGAGCCAAAGCATTTCTTGTGACACCAGCTACACAGCCTGCCATTAACTCACAGGCTGTGTCTGCACCTATCTTAGCACTTCCCTCTCATCTGCAGGATTGAGGAAAACACTACCTACACTTGCAATGTAGGCTCACCTTTGCCTAAAGAGCTCTGCAGACTGTCTTGGTTTATTTCAGATTTCCCTTGGCAGTGTCACTGCTGTCCATCTAGATAAGAAGCAAGAGGTAACAGTCCAAGGGCCAGACAAGGCTTAACAGCCTCTCCATACCATCCTGGATTCAGGCCTTGCCAAGCCATACAACTCATGTAAAAGCATGTCTGGTCAGCAGATGAGCACCTTTATCTCCTGAAGGAGGACATCTCCAGTCACTGTGACCTGGCTGCTTCCACCTGCTGTTAACGCTCAGATGGTTCTTCCAGAAGGAGCTTGCTCCCTTTCATTGGCTACTAGGGTATGGTACCAATCCTGTAAATTTAGACCTGAGTATGGAGAAGAAGCCTTTCTTCTGCTGCCAAGTCACAAACTTTCAGACTCTTTTCTTGCTTTTAACAGGAACACATTCATCCCAAATATCTTGGATTTTAGGGCTAGGAGCAGGAAGCGTGTGTTCCCATGAGGGTCGCTGGGCCCAACAGGCAAGTACTTTTACCTGCAGCTGACATGAGAGACAAGTTATAGTCTTTAAAGATGCTGAAGAACTCAGTCCCTGATCACGGTCTCCTCTTGGGATGTTCTCCTACAGCAGAGTGCTGAAGTAATGTAACCAGCTGCGGCCAACATGAAGAAATTTCGGACTGCGAAGCAAATCACTTCCCATGGCAAAGCTGAATAGTTCTAGCTAAGTTTTGTTTATCAGGGTAGTACAGCATTTTCCCTAGAACCTCAAATATTACTAAATATTATCATTCTTCTGCACTGATCCTTTTCTACCAATAAGTGTAAATGTAGAAAACTCATACGGTTGACACCACTGCCCTGGCAGATACAGAATTAACAGTGATCCTGTCAGGGACTGGAAAAGCCTAAGGAATTTCATAAAGGGATGGAGTTTAAGAGATAACATGTTTTTAAAATATAACTGAGAACAGGATACAGATGCTTACCTTCTGCAACCTCAGCTAATGCCAGTACTCAGATCTGAGCGGAAAGGACCAGTTTTAAGTTTTCCTCTAAAGGAATCTATAAACCCTTCAGGCTGGTCAACCGTTAAGTATTCAGCATTCTGATTCTGGGGTGGTTTGTATTAGATAAGAATTTCTCAGCTGCTATCACTTCTATTTTTGCTGTCACTTACATTCAGTCTAGGAAAAATAATATTAATTTTAATTGTATGCAGTAACACACTTCGCATCCGTTTCCTTTCCAGAGGAGGCTCTGTCACAGATTACAGACTTCTGATACCTGTTAGCTTCCCTACAGAACTTTCTGTAATACCAGGGAGGGAGTGAAACTATCCTGTACCTCCAAACTACCACTGAAATCCATTTAACACTCAAAGAGAAAGCACTTACTACAAACCTTCGGTGAAATGCATTTCAAGCATGACTTCAGCGAGACAGTGTCCCTTAGTGGGTAGCACAGAACCCTAGGACTTGCGGGCTAACATAGTAAAGCTGAAGAAAGAGTTATAAGTCAGCACTAATTTGAGGGTGATGCACAGGCATGCTGCAGTAGTCTTCATCTCCATAGTTTCTACTACTAATCAAATGAGACCACTTCACTTGTTGGTACTATGAAATAAACAGGAAATACTGCAAGACCCAAGAAGAACAGATGAAGCCAGAATGACAAAAGGGCATTGATGAGTTAATGTGCCTGCTGGGAGGAGTTGAATCCTGGGGAAAATGTTCAGGGCAACAGTGGCTGCTGAAATTAAAACATGAGTGCTTGCTTACAAAACTCAACTAAAAAATTAAGATATCATAATGTACTGAGAAAAGACAACTGATGGGATCCAAGAAAAATCCAGAGGAGAAAGAAAAAAGGGAAGAGGAAACAGGATTAGAAAGAGAAGCACAGATCTTGCTGTGTGGTGATTAAACTATTAAGGGGAATGGGCTCTGATCAGGCAATTCACAAGAAGTGTTCATGTATTATCCCTCTAAGTGTCTTTATTCCTTTATGACGGTGGTGAGGCACCGGCACAGGTTGCCCAAAGAAGCGGTGAATGGTCCATCCCTGGCAGTGCTCAAGGCCAGGCTGGACTGGGCCTCAGGCAACATGGTCGTCTATGAGGTGTCCCTGCCCATGGTAGGGTGTTGGAACTGGATGATCTTAAGGTCCTTTCCAACCATAACTATTCTATGATTCTATGTCTAATGGCTAACCTTGAAACTTCAAAACACTGTATTACTCTCTCTAGGTATCAGGTAGTAGACAAATACTTTAAATCACGGCAATATTCATAAAAATACTACAAAAATAGTAAAGTACCAGTCTATGAGACCTTCATAAAGACAAGCATATGAATAATTCTTAAAGTAGAAAAATATGGCACCTTAGAGCAAGCTTATTAAATTATGCATGAAGTATTTCATCCTGACCAAATCTGGAACCCATATAAACAGTCTTTTCAAATGCCTTTTTTTTAAATCCATTCACAAAATCTTGGGAATTCCGTTGCTCGATACAAAGTCCCCAAATAGGATCCAAGTCCTACCTGGAAAAACCCCCATATAAAACTACAATGAACACACCCATGCACACACACTCCAGTTTTGTCCTGTTTAGTTACAGAAGAAAGATCCAATGAATACACACTATTCAATGCTGTGGTCTTTCTCAGTTCACCACTACCCACAAGACAGAAGGAAGTTTTACCAGCTTCCTATTGTTCTCAGTTTAAACATCAGCTCCTACTGACAAGCAAACGTCAAAGAGAAATGTTATATGTTTTGCTGATCATTTAATGTAAAGCAGGCAACTTGTACAGCAGAAGAGCTGTTTTACAGTGCAGAAAATTATTAATACCACATTGCACATATAACCATAAAGTATCAGAGCACTGCAGAAAGAAGTTTGTTAAGAGTGGGGATGAAAAGAAGGATTAAGGCTTCAAAGGAAACACAAGTAATTGATAGGTTTTGGGGAAAAAACAGCTCTAAGAAAATAATCTTTGTAACAGAAAACTTGTGGTTTCCAAGAAGCAGCAAAATAGATATTACCATATTAACAAGATGATATTACAACAGCTAGGGGCAACAACAGAAAGTAGGAATCTCATTGGAAGAGCTTTATTTAGGGTCAAGATTCCCCTCGGTGATATTCCATCAGCTGCTGTGGTAACTAAGTAAAAATCTGGGCAAAGACAGAAAAATTTTGAGAGCAGAACCACTGAAACTTACCAAACAACAGCTACTGGTTCAGAATCACACTGGATGACTCCAGAATACACAAATACATAAGTATTCCAATTAGACTCCTTACGTTATCTTCTCTTGCAGACAATCATTAAGATGTGCATTGAAAAACAGCTGTGTGATTAACATATCCTGCTATAGACTACTACTTGTTTCTTAAGAATTATGAGCAGATGAAAACCTCATTTAGTAAAGACTATTCTTCACTTGGCAATGA
Source organism: Psittacus erithacus (assembly GCA_009867235.2). NCBI lineage: Eukaryota > Metazoa > Chordata > Aves > Psittaciformes > Psittacidae > Psittacus > Psittacus erithacus. The sequence goes on along the minus strand of WYDI02010596.1, from coordinate 10,955 downwards.
GGGTTTGGTGTTTTCTTTTCCTCTCTGAAAGCTAAGTTTTGATTTTTTTTAAGTGGTTTACCTGCAAGCTAACAAATTGACTTCTGAATTTATTGTACCTTGTTTGTCTAAGCAAGGCTGTAGGATGAGACCTACAAAAAGGTATTTTGTATACGTCTTCATTATACAAAAGTAATCCATTAGATGCCATCCTCTGCAAAGAAGTTCATGAACAATCCACATAATTCCGAATATTTTATAAAGCTGATGCAGGCTGCACTTTTAACTGATACTAAATGAACTGATCAAAAGGATGTAAGTGTTTCAAAAGCTAAATATTAATTCTAATATACCATATAACCTTCGTGTATTTCATACTTCACATTTGCTAATGCTGGAATAGAAGCAAGGTATAAAGAATTTAGCTGTTAAGAGAAGAACCTCACTAAAATTTTCCTTTTGTAACAGTGAGAAGCAAGATAGCCAGTAAATCTTCCCCAGGTCAAGATATGATTGACAAAAAATTCATTAAACTTGGATTATCGACATCCAGTAAAACACAAAAATCTTGTGGTAAACATGAAGCAACATTACTTTATAGCCACAGATCACCAGGAAACAAACCTGAGTCACTTGGACCAGGAGCTTTTTGAAGGTCACATTTAGAGTCCAGTACAAAAACATATGATGAGAATGATCATTAGCCCAGCTGGATTTTCCCAGGAAAGAAGAAAAACAGAGGCTGTAACTCTTAACAGTCTGATTTTATGAACAGAAGCTGAGCTGTAACCAAACCCTCAAAGTTTCTTACCAAAGAAGAAAACTAAGGCAGCTAAACTATCAACATAGCAACTTACTTTCTGAGAAGCTATTTAAATGTACTACTGAAGCCCCTTTCTGTTTAAGGGCTCCTATGAAGGAATCAGGCTCCTAGAGAGAGGCGTGAATAAGTTTTTTCCACCACTAGTATTTTTGACATGAGCAGTGTTCTGTCCAGCTGAAAAAGCCACATAAAGATGTATTTATCAAAGAACGAGAAGTTTTATGTTTGTAAATTCCACAGACACTCATTCAAGTGACCTACAAGGAGCTCAAGGCACAGAGACTCACTTACTTTGACAACCAGATTAAGTTCCAGTAGTGCTCTTTGAGAGCAGATACCAAACAGGAATGACAGCCTTTTAGGACAACCAATATTTAATTACTAACTATATGTTTATATATTTTGTTGAAATATTAAATACACAGTTAAACACCTTCCTTAGCAACTTGGACCTTTTTGCACATGAATCTATCCACAAAATATATTAATAATATAGGAAAGGAAGACATTAAAGGTTATCCCCAAATTTCCAAATAGCATAATTATCTCATAGAAGAGGCACACTCACTAAGGATTTTCTCCATTGGGTACCAGTGCAAGCCAGATCTGCTTCTTACACATACGAGGTGGTACAGAACTGATTTGGTAACTCATTCTCAAAGCCACTGCAAAATTCAAGGAACTGGCTACAAGAAGAAAACTCAGAAGCTGAAGGGTTGGACTTGATAATCATAAAAGTCTTTTTCAACCTAACTGATTCTATGAAATTCCCTGTAATTCTATGAAATTCTCATTAAATTTTACAGCCATGGACACAAACCAAACCAAGTAAAACCGGCATAAGAGAATTGCAGTAACAGTAGAGCTTCCAGTCTTGTCCTTCCCTTTTTTATACCTACTGCTGTGCCCCCACCTAGAAGCAGATCTCCATGCCTAGTCACTCTGCCTGCATTTGTAATACAGTTCAGGTAACACTCTCTGGACCTTAAGTCAACTAGCACAGCACTGCTCACATGCATATGGAAGCTCTCTTTTGTCCCCAGGACAAACCCTTTAAAACCTAGTAAGGGTATGAAATAAGAGGACCTTTCAAACACCTAGTAAGCACTTACTAGCCTGTGCCCAGGCACTGTCTGTGAGAATGATAGCTGGCTCCCACTAAAACTGTTCTTGCGACCACGTTAACTAATGAGCTGCACAGCTTACTGCACGGCAATATTAATGTTAATTAAGGGCCTTGTTAATACTGTTACTATTACCTATGCGAATCTGTGTTTCACCTCAGTGCAGAGCTAAGGATGTAATGGTGTTTTGTACAAAACTAAACGAGCCTCCAAGTACCCCTTCAGAAAAGGACCTGAGTTTTACCCAATATACAAACCAGGAGACTGTGAGATCAAAAGACTATACAATTTACATCAATGAAATGGTAGTAAAGAGCCAAGAATAAGGGACAGGACTCATATTTAGCTGCTGGACTATCTATGATGTTAAATTATTAATCGTTTCTCACAGGGAAGGCAGATGTGTACTCACAAGAAAAGCTGCATGCAAGAAAGAGAGTTATGAAAAGTATTCACACACTCTCTCAAAAGAGTTAGCTAACTGACAAAGATATGCTGCTGTAACACATTTTCATGTGTAGGTAGCAATTCTCTTCTACATCCCAGGGCTGAAATCCTGTGTGGGAAAAACTGAACTGCTCAGTACATGTAAAAGACAGGCCTCATTAAGTCTTGGACATCTTCTCATTTCTTGGTCATAAATCCTATTACCTTGTATTACAAACTGCCATAAAACTCACAGATAAAAGATAATTTATGCTCAGTGTACAGAAGCTAATGTTTCTGTACTCCTGAGAAGCACACAACCAGAAAATGAGAAAGTATGTATGTGAAACCTTAAGCCATTCATACTGAGCATGACTAGCATGATAAACATGATTCTAAGGGCCTAATGCTCTTCAGCCAGGGTATATTCTAATGGTTTTTACCAAAATTCCAAGCATAAAATGTACAGACTGTTGCATAAAATATCTTGCATATAAGGACTGATTACTCATTATTAAGAATTCACAATTTCCTCCCTCCCCCACTACAGAAAGTAGTATGATGGCTATTCAGAACAGAGAGACTTTATTTTTCTTCTTCTTTTTTTCCTTTTTTTTCTTTTAATTCCAATTATCACATTAGAAAATGCTCCAGGCCAAGCATCACCTCCTGGAATTCTTACACAGTCTGCCTATTTCTGACTCCTGCCTTTGGACTTGGCATTGATTTTAACAGGAATGGTGATCTGCTAAAGGAAATACTTTGCTTTAATGAAGACTGAGCAAAAGATGCATTGCATTTAGGCTGCTTGTCATTAGTTTTCCTTTCCCATGCAGATGACAGAAAATGTTTCACTGTCAACTTAAAACTTCTGTAGTTACAAACTATGTTCTCATTGCCTACACCCTTTGTAATGGATGAGAATCCAGCTGAGAGTTGATTCCCTCTCATGACTGAGAGGCATAACAAAGTATGGTTTTTGTCACAGTGTACTCAGCATAGTAGACATGTTTATGTTCATTGTGACTGTTTGACAGAGAGACAAGAAAACAGGGGTGCGCAGCTGTTCTACGACCTTCACACCTGGGGCGCTTGGCCAAGGCTTTCAGGATGGACAATGGTGAGATCATGAGAAACTGCACAGCCCCACGAGTAAACAATCAGAGATTTGGCATAAAGATGGTTGTGTTTCTAAGGGTATAAAAGCAGGACTCTCTTGTGGCAGTGAGAAAAGCCTCACCTATGGGTGGATGCACCACACAGGAACTTACCCAGTTACCTGAGACTCCTGGCATTGGCTGCAACGGGTCTTCCCAGCTGGAAGTATGGGCCTGGATGATGCTTCAGTGGTAATCAGTGATGTATTTCTTCTTAATCTCTGTTCTCTCTATGCAGTAATGATTTAATGCATTGCTAACTTTCTTTGGTACTTCACTTACATACCTCTATCTCTGATTTGCTTTACTGTACTTATTCACTATATAGAGAGAGATGTTTACTCCACTCACATTAGTGTGCTTGCTTTAGTATGCTTATTGGCTTTAGTGTGCTCGTTTAACAAATTGTGCATATTATACAGCCAGTGTGTGGTCACTTTGTGGTGCACCCTGCCTGTCAGCAGAACACCCTTCCATAGGAGCACCTTGTTTCAGGCCTACTTTTTTTTTAATACCTGCTAAGTAATTTGACCAATATTGGAATTAATTTATCTAAATGTAGATACCTACAATGTATTTCTATCTAGATCCCAGCCTATCACCCGATCTCTCTACAGAGACAAGCATTAAAGGGGTGTAATACTTCTCACCTTTTTTCTCTTCTCCACCTCTCAGCATAGTTCACCTTCACAGGTCAGAAATTAATATAGAAATTTATTTCCTTCTAGTTTTCTTCACTTTTCACGCCAAAACATTTTTATCAATACGTTTCAAAAACTTGCACTGTGCCTATTTTCCAAGAAATGCCTTAGTAAAAGCAGCATGCTCTTAACTTCACCATTTGTATTAGCATTTGAATCTCAAAACCTTGCTTCATTGGTTGCACAGTTTGCAGGCTTGCGTTTCAAAAAGTCTGTGGGTCTCTCACTGTGCTCAGCTCCCTCCTACCCTGATTTTAAATTATAAAGGGGAGAGAGGAGTAAGACAGAATATCATGATTGTGGCTGTTTGTAAGAGAAAAATACCACACTGATGTCCACACAAAGAGTACTTTTAAGCTCAGGATCCTCATTTCTTTCTGTGTATGAAATACTCACTTGATTTTTACCTAAACTATGCAGGAATAATGTTACTATCTGGAGCTACCACAATAATTGCCTGAAGATGCTGACAGTGACAAGTTTAAACCGACAACATGGCATTAAGATTGTTGAAACAGCCTGCCCCTGTACCTGCCCCTTATTTCTGTACACTAGAAAGAGCCTGAAGTTACAGAAGGTGGTTACCAGCAATGCAGAATGCCAGTAAGGAACAGCAGGGAAAATTAATACTCTGGGGAACTCTCCCCATCAACAATAAAGTAGTAAATGCTTCTCGTACAGCATTATTAAAAACAGAACATAAAGAAGTTTCCAGCAAGCCCAAACAATTAGCAACCTCCCGTTCCCATTTCAATGCACAAATAATAAATTTGTTTTCTAAGACACTAAGTATTGAATTATTCATTGAAGACTCTTCTGAAAGCAACTTTAGGCATGGCATTATAAAGCCACTTATGCAAAAGATGAAGGAAAGAGTTAAGTCCTTCCAATTCAAGTGAATTGTAAGCTAAATTGGGAAATCACCAGCTTGTTTTATTTTTTCAGTATCTTCTTAAAAACATTCTAAAATTAATTTACAGTGGTCAGTAGAGTTCTGTACCCACAAATCAATCACAAGTGAGTTACTCTTCACTTCCAGATTTTAACCAGTTATCCTTTTCTCCCTCACTCTGCTGCCTCTATCCATTTAGCTGTGCAAGTAATGATCTGAGCCATTCCTTGTCTTGCTGCCAAATGAGCTCCTGTATCTACTATCTTTCCTGCAGACGCAGTGCTTCAAAGTTGTTAATACACCATCTGCCCCCGTGGATTAATATCTATAATCTCACAGAACCTTATTAACGCTTTTCTCAAATTACAATGAGGTATGGTGCAGGGTTTTGTCAAATTTATCAATGAATGTTATTTGTTTTAATGAAATAACCTTTCCAAGATACAATGGGAAAGTTAGTTAAGCTTCTAGAAACCCTGACATCAGGAAAAGATACTTACAAATAAACAAACGAATCACTGTTAGAAAAGACTCTCTGATGCTTAGATATGCCTTTAATTTAAATCTTAAAAGGGGAAGCCCAGCAAGATCTTTGGCATGTGATGCTTTATGAATCAATAAATGGAACAACAGACCTGAAAACCCACAAAAATAGCACATCTTAAATGAATTCCCTCATTGATGCTAGCTGGATTTCCATCATAATGAACTGCACCGCTTGGACCACATAAGATCTCTTCCTGATAAGTTTGTCAGGAATTCCCTCATATCTTCCTCTTATATCTTTCTTTTGTTACTCTTACTGCAGACATCCTTATTGCTACTCAACATGCAAAAGTACTGTGTGCTAAATTTAAACTTACTGGAATCTAATTTAAAAGTTTTGGGTTTTGTTTTTCATTTATAATCAAAACCCCATATTCACCCAAACTGAGTTTTCATACTTGCTGGATTTCTTGTTCCTCCCCTTTTAAACAAATCTCTCTTGAACAAATTAAACACAATCCTTCTCAAGGCAGGAATGCAGAGCCTATAGTTTGCTGTCCACTTCCTTGCAATATATTCTATATTTAGGCTCTGACCCTAGAGAATACAATTAAGTAAATGAGCATTTAATGGTGTAAGACCTACAGGGTCAGCATAGGTGGAAGGTCAATTTTATTATGAAGCAACTTTTCATAACACTTACAGGCTGAAGCAGGTAAATCAGCGAGCACTCCTGGATAACTATCACTGGCAAAGGCGTGATTTTTGTTGCATGAAAAAGCGTTTCCACTGATGCCATTATTTGGTCAAAGCGTCCTCCAAGTCCACCCAAAGTCACAATCACATCGATCTAAAAGATAAAACAAGAACATTCACTGAGAAAACTTTCAAGCATGATCTCTAAACCCTGAAAATCAACAATAAAATCACTTTGGGGAAAAAAAGTAAGAAAAAAATAACTACTGCCTTTACAAAAGCAGATGTCAAATACAGTTATTTACCTCCATTACTGATAAATACCATTATGTGAGTTCTGAGGCTGAGTATTAAAGCTCAGTAAATTCATGGCCAACATGTGGTGCTTTTATAAAGTACATAACTGTTCTCTCTAAAATAGTAGCCAGTCTTTGCATGTACTTAACTGTCTGCCCTGAATATGTACAGCCTATGATACATCACTCCACACCTAAGCTCCTCAACTACATGTGGTGCATCTGAGCCTTAGCATCCCCAGATCTTAACATCATTTCCGTATTGCCATTGCTTACAAAGTGAATAAAGATTTCAGATCAAGGCCATTATATGCCTTTTTCCCCACAGCATTTTAATGTGCAAGCACTTCCACTCACAGGCTGGCTCTAATCAAGACTAAAAGTACTACTGAAGTAGGAGGTTCCACTCCAAGAAACTGGGACATCATCTCTACCTGACTGCTTGCACTAGGCCAAAGGGTAGGACTGCTGCTGCTCAATTTCCTCTACCAAGACTCTGAACACTTCATTTCCTACAAGCAGAAAGGGAGTATTTAAAAGCCTTGATTAAGAGTTTTTGGGTCCTCAGATAAAAGGTCACTGAGGGCAAAGTATTATTATTATTATTACTACTTCCATAATGTGAATCAGTTATGTTCAGTAATTGTGTTTTAAAAAGCTACCACTGACTAAGCCATATCTAGAGCCCTAACACATTGCAGCTCTAAAGTCCTTAGAAGCTGCCTTGACAATGGCCATCTGGTGAAGTTTCCAACTTTATAGGGCTTAAGTCTATGGCTACTGTGATTATATGAAGTTTTACTCAACCCAGGAGCCACATAATGGTGCTCTGTGTGTCTGCAATGATGTATTAATAGAATCAGCTTCTATTTTTATTACCAGGGCTAGAGCTTTACGGTTCTGTTGAATATTGGTTTGCATGAAAATTAACCTCTCTTCCTTTTGGTGAAGAATTATACCATCTTTCTCAGTACCACCAGGAAAATACTTGAGAAGCCAGACTGGAACAATATAACACATTATATTAGCAGCAAACACCGAAACAAAAAAACTATTCTTGCACTGCAAACAGCATGTATTATCTGTGTAGCTTATAGATGACACAGACCTAATGTGCAACCAACAGAATACAAATGGTAGGAATACGTATCCTTAAACAGAAGACAAAACAACAAAAGTTAAAAAGCATGTGTTCTCAGCTAAACCATAATACATTATCTGTTTCATTGATTCCAGTGTAGAAACAAACTGCTTTTGTTTGACTGGTGATGACTGTGATTTAAAAGGATGGATCAGTTCTTGAAAATACTATTAAAAAGTCCCAACACCAATTCCCTACCAGACAATCAGCAGTAGAAATGCCCCCCACCCCAACAGAGGCCATGGGGAAAATCTGCTATGTTAACCTGGAACCACAGTGAAGTTAAGCTAGCTTTGCAAAGGCTCAGAATCCACATGTATGTTGTTTTTCGTGTGAGCAATGGGACTTAAGCTTAAATATTAGCCTAGCCTAGTCTCCAAAAAGCTGAGCAACTACTGTATAATTTCTTGGTCTGTATGTCTCACCACACATGAACTTGTTTGCTTTGGCTTTGACATTTTCTACAGTTTGAAAGAATGCAGAAAACACAGAGCTCCACCTGACCTGTAATTAAAATGGTGCAATAACATTCTGAGTGTGTCTTTTTTCCTTACAAAACTGCCAGTACGTCAGAAAAATCCTGCTCTGTTATTCACACACATGTACTTACTGAGGAGTAAGTTTGAGGACCCACCTCAAACAATGAAGCGTTCAGTGTCTGCAGTTTTTTCTGATAGATTGCCACAGTACTGCATGTTGAAGAAAAGTCCCACTCCTTATTCAACAGCAACAGGGAAGTGAGTTCTTTTCCAAAAGTAAGAAAAAAAATCAACCTAGCATGGAGTACATCTGTTGAAAAAGTATTCATAGAACAGAGGTTTGGGGTTGTGGTGTGTTGGGAGAAGGCCACTAAAGGTATCTGAAAAGGGAATGTAATATTATTTAGGTTTGCATGGATTGTGAAAATGGAAAACATGACATGTCAGGCTCACAAACAAACCCAGCTGGAATATGAGAGAAGCAGGCAGAAAGGAAAGCTAGAATTCTGCATGCCAGGTTGGCAGTCCTGCCCTTCACTCAATAGTCTTGGCAGCAGTGACAGGCATCCTGACATTGTAAGACTTTTAGAGCCTCTATTTGAAGGCCTAGGCATACACACTTTGTTTAACAAAAAACCCAAACAAACCACAAAGAGGCTAAGGCTAACGAAAACCTTGAGAGCCTTTTCATCCGAAAGCTATCTGCTCTGTTAAAAAACAAACACAACACAAAAATGACAAACTAATGGAAAATCAGTTCCTTCCCTGCTATCACTGCTCCTCTCACTTCGCCGTGTGCTTAAGAAAACAGATGCGCCACGAAAGCACACACACATCTCTTGGTCATTCCAGAACCTAAGACAGAGCGAATACCAAAGCACAGGACATGTATATATTCCCACACTACAGACAGGAAAGCCCATTTGTTTTTTTACTACGAGTTCCTGTATGACACAGGCTACAGAATTATAGTGCTACTGCTAATCAGCCCAGCAGGTAGCATTTGACTAACACACTGTACTTCAATTGAAATGTCCATGTTTCACTTAAATGTCCTGTCACCAGTGCCTTTACACAATTTGTTTTCACAGTGTCACTCATATCCTGAAAAAAAGGTTGTAAAATCCTAAATAACTACAAAGAATAGCTTGGATCATTGCAAGCACAGTGTAAAGGGCAACATATTCTCTTAGACTATCTATATATAACCTGACTTAAACATATTGCACAGCATTTTTAAAAGCCATCAAGCTTTAATTTAGAAAGAGTTGAAGATTTAAGAGTGGGATTCAATCATCTTTAAATGATACACTTATGCATTACGATCTCTTGAAAGAGTTTTAGGAGTCACTACCAAACAGCAGGGCTGTTTGGAAGAAGCAAGCATGAAAAAAAGACATTGTGCTGGCAATTCAGTGATGTATCTTTTTCCTTCTCTTCTAATCTATAATTTAGAGAGTGCAGTAACCAAGGGGAGCTGATAAGCATCACGTCAGAATGAAGTTGCTTAGGTTCCTGCTTCTACTCTCACAGAGAGTACTGAATAGACAACTTGCTGCAAAATGTTTGCAGGCTTGCTAAATGCTTTCTCCCAAAACTGGTCCATGTGACATTCCTTCTTCTGGCATGGATGGGTTAAATACAAAGACTTCCAGGATAGGAATGAGGAAAGTTTATTTAAGGAGAAGGGTGAAAGGACACAGGAAGCTGGGAACTGCCTGGGGGGAGTGATAACATTGCAGTATCTAACATTGTAATGTCAGCAACACCATGACATCTAAGAGCGAAGTCCAAGGCTGGAACTGACAGCAAAGTATGACCACTGGTAAGAAATCCTTTCCCCAAGGTGTGGGTAAGGCTCTGGACAGACAAGTCGAAGGACTTTCTTCCACATCAGCGTGGTTTCAGCCAGAAAACTTGCAAACAAGTATGCCTAAGTGCCAGAGAGGTGGGCAGGTTAAAGGAACACGTTTACTGACAACAACTAGCAGTACTGGATGAATTGTGAAAAAGACCTCTCCTAAAGCAAAAATGGAAGGCAACAGTAATCAAGATGATGTAAAAGCTATGGAGCCATCAACAAACCTGCCCTTCCTCTGAGACCATCCACTGCTAATACCTATGATATGCCAATTACAGATCAGTTGTTATATCTGCTTTGAACATAGCTTCTTTTTAACACTTTCTCACTTCACTGGTACCTTTTCACCTTTCACAGCCTTTCTGAATTCCCTACCATTCACAGACCTATTTCTTTAACTTAAAATTTTGGGGAAATATGATATGGAAAATAAAATTATTGTAGTAACACGCATTGAAGTATATTAGATACTGAGATACATATATATTGAAGTATATGCTAAAAAACAATTAAGCAGTAGCATGAATGCTATAATTATCACTGCTTTATCACTTTGACACTTTATCAATTTTGACAAGTTTACAAGAAAAGCATTTTTTACTTCAGAAGGCAATTCTGTCAACTCAGGATGTGGTTTGAAAGTCTGGACATATCCTTTCTGGTCTCTGCCTTAGCTTCAGCCTGGAGAAGAGAAGGCTGCTTGGAGACCTCATAGCAGCCTTCCAGTATCTGAAGGGGGCCTATAAAGATGCTGGGGACGGACTCTTCATTAGGGACTGTAGTGACTGGACAAGAGGTAGCAGGTTCAAACTTAACAAGGGGAAGCTTAGATTGGATATAAGGAAGAAGTTCTTTACTGTAAGGGTGGTGAGGCACTGGAATGGGTTGCCCAGG
>WYDI02010595.1:0-10772 GCA_009867235.2 Psittacus erithacus | reverse complement strand
CCCAGGGCAGAGCATGAGGCTCAGAAAGTTCTTGACCGATTGTAAACATTCTAAGCAGTAGCTACAAACATCGGTATCATCAGTACTGTTCTCAGGCTGAAACTTAGAAACACAGCGCCGCACCAGCCACTACGAGGGAGAAAAAATGACTGCTACTGCTGAACCCATGACATGGAAAAACTTTCTTTTACAAGAAAGCAGATTTTCTGGTCTTAATACAAAATTCTATTCTGAAATCAGTGGACCACTGGGAACATTGCTCCTTACTATTGTTGTTATTATTACTGTTGTTATTTCAGGCCATTCTTTTAACCCTTGTTTTGCCATTTCTTCAGATGCCTTCAAACATTTTCATATATTTATGCTACAAACCTCCATATACTGGTCAAATTGCCAGTAACAAATATATGTCTATGCAACGAATGATGTGACCTGGCATTGAGAAAAGAATTGCAAATAATATGATAATACTGTAAAGAAATTTAAACGAATTCATATTTAGGTCTCAGAATTATGAAGCCTTATACTAACACTATCTAAACCAAATTTGTCTCCTAGGCATACTTTTTCTTCCATGTCTCAACTTGTTCTGGACATCCAGGATCAGAAATCTTGACAGTTTCACTTCAAGAGAGCAACAAAAACAGAGTAAGCTTGATGGTAGCTTAGGGAATGCTAATGGGAGCTAAGATTTAAAGCTGCATTTTAAAATGAGCGATATCTATGGCTTGTAAAATATCCAGCTTCTCCTATGCTATTGTTTTTCATCTCCTCATTTTCCAGTGCAACAAACCTGTTCCTCTGTATTTTTCCTCCACCAGAGGTCTCCTCCTCTACATGTCTTGTATTTCCATAATTACATATGAAAGGATCTCTCTGCTGGCAACATTTCTTCAACAAGTGCATACGAGCCTTGAACTGCCTGCACAGATTCTTCTTCTTATTTCAGTTGTACAAAAAAACCTCATAGTTAAAACTGTTTGATCTGTGCAGGTCTCATAGATTCTGCTCAGTAAATACGAAAAATTAAAATATGTGGTAGAGAAAAAATTCATTAATGAATGCAAAAACCTGATTCTGTCTTTACAGCTCCTTTAAGAACAAATTAATCCTTATGTCTATTTTTTCCCACTCTTTCTCCTTAAAAAATAACTATCATTGTAATAAAATTTCCTAATTATTTTAATCCAAATTGCTGTGCTTCTTCCATGCTTTCCTTTAGTTCAATTGTATATCTTATATTACCTGTAAAGTGTTCATGGAAACTCTCCCTCATATCTTACTTGTAAAAAACAAGAACCTAAAAAGTTTCTCCCATAGAGAAGGTGACTTGTGCTACACTGAGTGCCTTTTGATGCAGCACAAACTCATTGATGCGTATTTTATAAAGAAGTAGTCTTTCTCACTTCTCCTCTTCACATATTCCAATTTACGTCACCTCTTTTGTTTACTTGGGTTTACTGTATATTAGACATTTTAAATGTATTAATCTTACCTACATTGCAGCAAATGATAATGCGCTGGAGATGCTTTAATTAACTTTTGTAACAAGATTCTGAAAGTACTAGATAGGACCTCTTGGGAAAGTATAGAAGCCAATTATGCAATTAAGTCTTCCAAATATTCCCAAGATACAAGGTTCAAAATCAGACAGAAAGATGCTAAAAAAAAAAAAAAAAAAAAAAGAAAATCTACTTTCATCTACTATTTGAGATTAGTTTAGGTCCAAATGTGTACTTTGGTTATTTGCATTCATATATTAGATATGAGAAACAGAAGTGAAATAATTAACCTTACAGTAATAACTGTAATAACCTTACTGTATTATTAGCTAAATCTAGTGACTCAGAGAAAAAAACATAACAGCCACGAGGTTTTTTTTCTAAATAGTATAGGCGAACTTTGGTTGCTTTTTCTCCCACCTTTTCTCTGTTTTTTTGGAGACTCTGAGCTCTGCACAGGTCTGCAACTTCTGTTTCAGGACGGCACACATCTTTCCTTTGCTACATTTTCTAGTTCTTTTTTGTCTCTCCTCATGAAATCACGTAGTGCTGTTATATGACCCTTGAAGAAGCCTGTTTTAAGAAGCTTATATATGTAAGTATTTATTTGTTTTGAGAAAACATTAAGTGCAGAACACAGCCTTCTTGCACACTACCTGCCCTTTAATTCCTACAGCTTCAACAGCTGAACCTTGTTCTGCTTTTCTGTTTCCCTCAGTTTCAGCAGGTCCTGTAGTGAGTTACAAGCAAACATAACCAATGGTTTTGCAGTGGTCATGCAGAGGGAGCTGCATGGATACTCCTGTGGTCTGAACAGAGTAATGAGACTTGTGGCACTGGTGAAAGAAACTGCCCTGTTTTTTCTTCTCCTCCACTTCTTTCCAGGAAAGCAGAATCACATAGCTCCTAGATCAAGCATACAGAGATCTCATCCCCTTGCCCAAGCAGAAAGGGTTTCAAAGGAAGGAGTCAGGAGGCAAAGCACAGCACTTTCCCAGGAACAGAGTGGGAGAGGCATTGAGGGAACCCAAAGCCGGGTCTTGCTCTCCCCTGACTCCACTGCCACAGAGAGACAGCAGCTGCTGGCCAGAGTGCCCTGATGGGCCAGCAGGAGTTAAGGAGGCTCAGGACCATCCTATTCTGCCCAGCACAAGGCAAGGCTGCCAGCGGTGGCTGCACTGGCCACAGGCAGGTCGAAACGGGTCCCTGAAGAAATGTTTAAGAAGCATATATTCAATTAAATTCACTTGACATTTGTGAAGTCTCTGTGCTATTGGACAGCCCTGGTGTCGCCAACTTAGTCTTAATTGCACAGAAAAATCTTGCTGTTAACAATAATGGTGTTCTGGGCTGTCAGAGGTCCAGCAGCGGTGCTGGGGGAGTTCCATTCTGTGGGTGACCTCCCAGGTGCAGAGCCAGGCAGGCCCCACTTGCTGAAGAAAAGACTGACAGGCCAAACTGGTCCAGGCACTGTGGCTTCACAGGAGGTAGCCTGACAAATATCTACAAATATTTAATAGTAAAACAAAAAAAATAAATTCTTGCTCTCTTCACTCTTATGAGAGTTAGTTAAATGCCACTGTGCTGGGTTGACCTTGGCTAGACACCAGATGCTCACCCAGCAGCTTTATCACTCCACCTCCTCAGCTGGACAGGGAAGAGAAAAGACAACAAAAGGCTCGTGGGTCAAGATAAAGACAGGAAGAGATCACTTGGCAACTACCATCATGGGCAAAACAGACTTGACTTGGGAAAATTAATTTATTACCAGTCAATGCAGAAGTAGGAGAATAAGAAATAAAACCAAATCTTAAGAAAAAAAACCCCACACTTCTCCTCATCACTCCCTTTTTCCTGTGCTTAACTTCACACTCGAGTTCTCTACGTTCTTCCCCAAGAAGTGCAGGGAATGAGGAATGGGGATTGCAGTCAGTTCATCACACATTGTCTTTGCTGCTCCTTCTTCTGCAGGAAGGGGACTCCTCACACTCTTCCCCTGCTCCAGCATGGGTTCTTTCTCATGGGAGACAGTCCTCCATGAACTGTTCCACCATGGGTCTCTCCCATAGGGCACAGTCCTTCAGGAACAGACTGCTCCAGTGTGGGTCCCCCACGGGGTCACAAGTCCTGCAGCAAACCTGCTCCATCATGAGCTCCTTTCTCCATGGGGCTACAGGTCCTGCCAGGACCCTGCTGCAGCACAGAATTCCTATGGAGTCACACCCTCCTTGGGGCACCCCTCTGCTCTGGCGTGGTGTCCTCCATGTGCTGCAGATAGATATCTGCTCCACCATGGACCTCCATGGGAGACTTAAAATATCTCAATTCATACTTGCTACTGGCATAGTAGTTTGCTGGAGTGATTCTCCAGTCCAAGGCTTAGAGGCCTTATGTATCTTCTCACGGAAAGTTTGTGTTGGTATGAGTGTTTAAAATAAAGTGTTTCCCAGGTTTTTAATAATAAAAATCTTGTGATTCAGCAATTGAAGGATTAGTCTCAGCTAGTTATTTCTATCTCAGTCCTCCAAATAATTCCACAGAGATATCAAAATAAAATGTAGTTCTTACAGTATAATGCTCATATGACGTAAAGGAGGCAATAATTTAAAGATTCATACAGTGGACTCACCCTTGGTAAATATTTTAAATATATAAATATTTACTGGGCAGGAAGTATACATTTTATTTGTAAGAGGATTTTTTATTTAAAATAACACCTAGGAGAATTGTGTTTCTGTAAAATACTTCCACTAGGTGGTATAATAAGAGGAGAAATATGAAATCTTTTTGTAAGAGAGAAGTATATTATAAATTTTACCAATGTTAAAGTCCCAGTCCAGCAAGTTTAAACAGAGAGGAAGTACATATTGTTGCTAGTTAACTCAGAAACATTTATAGGAAGTTGGAGGTCTCTGAAAACATGGTATTCATCATTGTCAAGGATTATGAGTCTGACTGGAGTTGTTTTGCCATGTAGAAGCTTTTTATGTATTGTAGGTTTGTTTGTGGTATTTCTCCCAAAATAAATGGGTTTTGAATAGCCCATTTGATTTGACAAATTGCCCTTTGCTTTGGATGCCACCAAAACAAACTCTCAGCCAGTTGGTTTTGAAACCTTTTATTTAATATGTAATTGTGTATGAACTTTAGATAACTTTGTACCTTTACGTAAAAAAAGGTCTTTTTTACCTGATTGTTCTTGTTTGGCCTTGCATTGCCAAGAACCTTATTATAAGACATGTGCTATCAATGAAAAACACATAGTAATTTCCTATGTGAATACATCATACAAAGTAGAAGCAAAATGTAAATACATATTTCTGTTGTGTGGTCCTTGATTATATGCATAAGGTGTCTAATCACTGTGAAATCTGAACATATTTTTACTTTGCACTAGCAAAGATATACTGTTTCCTTCTGCTAGCATAAAGCCTCCATGTCCACTATTCATATAGTCCTTCCTGTCCAAAAAATTGTGACTGTAAGGTGTCACTCTAAGCAATAAACCTTCTTAGTACAGAGTGTCTTCTTACTAGGAAAGTGAAAAAACCAAACCTTAAGATGGCAAGCTCTTGCAGACCTGTCTTGAATCTTCAATGTTCTATTAAACACTGACAATAAGTATTTATTGTTATTAAATGAAAATAAAAGAGTAGGCTGATGGAGGCATAAGAACGTATTTTCCACTGCTAAACGGTCCATTTAGAGAGGAGGACCTTAAGGAGAAAGAGCAAATTAAAGGTAAACTATTACTTTTGACACAACTTCTGGAAAGGTGCGAGTATCAGTAGGGTTATTGGTGTGTCTTCAAAGTAGAGTCTTCATAAAGGATATACATAGCAGATAACAGCAATCATTAACACAAATATTTTATAACTTCTTTTGCAAAAAAGTATGTTAAGGCTTATCATAATGGAAGTTAAGGGATAAGAATATTATTCTAAATTTTGATTGAACTTGGTTTGCATTTTTTAAAGTTATTATGGACTGGTCTCCGTCATATGTAAAATAAGGAACACATTTAAGATGAGTGATTGAGTGATTAGGCTTGAGAAATTAATTTTATAGCTCTGTGTTTACCTTCATAGCTCTTTAGTACCTTAGCTAGCAGGTACTGAAGTTACATGAAATTCTACAAACTGATACTGAGTAAATTTTGCGGTTTTTCATGAATTGCGTACGAGTCATGATGCTGTAAAGTGTGGGTAGAATGTTATAATAAATGTCTTTTCTTTCTTAGGCAGTGTTTCCAACAAATAATTCTAAAAAAATGTAAAAAAAAATTCCAAGTGTAAACATAGTATGACTTTAGAAAGGAAGGCAGTTACAATGAAATTCATGAAATGTTCAATTAATGTTACCAGCACTTGATTCCAGCTGCAAGTTCTGAAAAAAAAAATTAATCCCATCTGTGAATCAGTTCTAATGCAAATAGCGCTTTAATGCTTCACAAGGCAGTAACAAACAAGAACTCTGTTTTCTGGTGAAAGGGAAGATAACAACAAAAGTCAAACAAATAGGAGTCTGATGGTAGTCAATAGCAAGCATAGTCATAAAAAATTACTTCATAAATATTAGGAAAAATTTTATAGTCTTATTGCCTTTTTCTCCGTAGTTCAAATTATCATGCCATTTGAAGTATGGTGGGTGTTTAAAAACATGCTGTGAAAGGATAGAAGTTGAGAAAGGAAAATCAGTAGCAGACTTCTTCATAAGCAAAAAAACCCCACAGCAGTAAAGAAGCATAATGTTTTACCTAGACATTAAACATTAATTTCACTCTTGAGTTAATTAAAGTCATGGCTAAATACTGTAAACTGTAATTTGAATCTAATTAAGTCCTCAGTGAAAGAAAGAGCCACAAAGTATTGGTCCTAATGTTTTTAATTATTAATTTTTCAATATCTTATGTTCAACAGACTTAAATTTTCAAAAATGCAGACATCATCTTGTTGCTTCTTGACCTGAATATGCATATCTCTTGAAATTTACAAACCATCTGGGAACTTTTGTCATGTTTTGGCAACATTACATACACCTGAACCTGTGAATTTGGACATCAAGACTTCTACACTTACACTGTTTTGCCTTTGTCTAATATATCCTAATATCAATATTTGCTTTTTTCTTTTCTTGATTACGCTGATGCTAGATTTATACTTATTTCAGTTTAGCACTATCACGTTTTTTAATTAACGGCCTAAGATTGATTTACTTTCATTTCCCCATTTCTAGATTGATATCCCTGCTTCATATTGTGTGATAATTTCAAATTTATTTTTTAGAAGATTGAAAGTTTTAACCCCTTTTTACAGTAAAAATATCCTCCCCTCATTTAGAAACAACCAAAAATAAAATCTACTGTGGCCCCATCAAATTACATTTTAAACAGCAATATTTTTTAATAATACAGATTACTTCAAAATTGTTAGTGTTGACACCTGTGTTTCTCAAGGAAATTTGAACAAGTGTAATTTGAAAATGTTTCCATTTTAATTACAAATTTTCTGTTAGGTTTTTGTTATAGTACATCTTTATTTGTAGGATTTATACCTTGGTGGCCAGTTGCACTGAAATATAGTTTATAGAAGAATGAAGACTTACTGAATAATTATTTTAACAGATGAATATTATTATTTTAACATATCTGCATTCCATGGTTGCCTATTAAGAAATTCCGTACTACACTAACAAATCGAGAAAATGTAGTTAGGCGCATGAGCTACCACATGGGAATCTATCATGATGGTTTCTCCATTTCTCTGTTTTGCTTTCTTTCATATTTTACCCACCTCACTTTCTGGAATTTATTAACTTTGACCCCAGAATGCTGATTTATAGTGGTAATTGGCAAAACATTATTAGAGTGGAATTGCTTCTCTTTACCTTCCAGACAAGGCAGGAAATAAAGTGAGAGACTGACTGTAATTATTCTGTTCAGACACTGAAAACACCACTTGCTCAGTATTGCTTTTGTCACATGTTAAAGTTCTTCCAAAGTCATGGATCATTAGAAATATTTAAATGAACAGGATACCTCATTTCTACCTACAGCAAACAATTTATTAACAAATCTGTCCCACAACAAATGAGAGAGTAAGTAATATTTATGTCTCTGTATATCTAGTTCTTTTATAATACCCTTCAGTACATCATTTGAATAAGAGATATTGTGGTAGAATATCCACTTTCTAACAGGTTTATAGCCTGAGTAGTACACCATCTGCACTTGCTTCCTGCATTGGTTATGGTCGAGCTTATGCAGTCAGTTTTAATCTGCAAAATCCTAAGTGACTGAAGACCTAGATTTTTGTCATTACCTCTTGTTCGATAGAATTAGCAAAGCTACTAGAATTAGATCCATCATACTTTATATAATAGAAGACTATTGGAGGTTATATTTTCTATACTTTCCCTGTGTAACTTTTCCTTTTAATATATGAGACAATGCTGTAAAAGGTCTGATATCCAGATTTGCATGTCAGATGAAAAACAGTAATGACCTAATATCTTAAACTGAAATAAATTACATTATTTTTTCAGGATTATTCAATGCCTATCAATAAGAGTATGCTATAATCATAAAATACCTGGAAATGTTCAAGGCCAGGTTGGATGGGGCATTGAGCAACCTGGTCTAGTGGAAGGTGTCCCTGCCCATGGCAGGGGAGTTGGAACAAAATGATCTTTAAGGTCCCTTCTAACTGAAAGCATTCTATGATTTTAGGATTCTATGTATAATAGAACGCTTTGCATTGGAAGGGTTAGTTGTCTAAGCAAATGCTGAAATCCCTTGCACAGGCAGGTTTGTGTTTTATACTTTATACTTCCTTCCTTTTAAAAGATGGGTTATTTTTAACGATTTATCTTCTACTTAGTAGAAATATTTCTTACAAGAAAACGGGGAATGGGAATAAGTGTTAAAAACCCAGTATGTCATCTGAGCTCTATGCTCAGCCTTCCTTTAAAGGGAATGTACTTTAAACTGATTCTCAGGTTTTCATTTCTATTTTCCACTATATTGTTTCATTTATTCAGTACTACTTGGAAAGTAAAGGTGCCACAAACAACAGAAGTAGCAGGTCAATTCTATAAATCTGATTATGACACATAGTTCAGATCATAACTCCTTATGATGATAGGACATCAGGGCATTGGCATCATGTATGGCATTAACAGAAATATATTAACACTAAATTTCAAATTTTAAATTATTTTCCCTGAGGAAACCATAGAAACTGCTAAGGCTGTGTGTAAGATGAGAAAATCTGTTTATACAAAGAGAATCCTGAAAAAGCTATTTCAGATAAAATAAGAACAGCAGATGCAGTTTAGTAGTTGCAGATACTAAGTAGGCTATAAAAGGGCTAAGAAATAGCACAAGCTTTTAAAAAGACATTCAAGACCAGGCTGGAAGTGGATCTGGGCAATCTGATCTCATTAAAGATGCCCCTGCTCATTGCAGGGGCATTGAACTAGATGACCTTTGAAGGCCTCTGCCAACCCAAAAAATTCTATGATTCTATGAAGAAAAGCATCAAAGAAAGATTTAAAAGAATAACTAAGGGAATGGAAAATAATGAATACAGTTGTCCAGCATCAAAGAGGACAAGGAATGGGGGATAATCCATTTTGTTAGTTTCCACTGAGGAACAGAAAGCTTTCCATGGAATGGAGAGGCCAGACTATTGTCTCTGCAGAACATTGCCTTTCACAAGTTAAGGATAATATTTTGAGAGTAGTGTTCCAAACACAAGGCAGTGCAGACTTCTCTTGCTGCATCTGCACACAAGTATCTGAAGTGGATGCAGAGTGCAGAGCAAAATTTTCACATTAAATTCTCATGCTTTACACTGAAGAGCTGGTGACAATGTTTTCAAAGTCAGTCTGCTTTAGGAAAATCTGAGGATGTTTTGGAAGAAGAATATTAATAGTTTATACAATGTACATTGTACATCAGGTCTTTTACTCTTCATGCAGTTAGTTATTGTCAGCTAATGATCTAGTTTGCCATTTTCTTTTTAAACTGAAAAATCCAACAAATATGAAGAACTAGCTACAAAAAAAACACAACCCTGCTAGTCTGTTCTTGATCAGTGTAACTGACAGTAACATACAGTAACATAATGAAATAATGACATTGTGAAGACATACGCTCTTTTTGTTTTTAATGTCCTGAAAGGATGCCATACAGCTTACATTACTCAGATTACAGCATATTGAAAAATTAGTCTAGATTGAAAGAATAGAAATTAGAAACTTGCTTATTTTTAAAATATCTAATTAATGCTACCAAACATTTTTTATGCACATAATAATCAGGAAATTTTATGCTACCAACATTTTTTTTCCACATAATAATCAGAAAATTATTAATACCACCAAATTAAGATTTCATTAGAAATATTCATTAGAATTGGAATGCTCTGTTACTGGCATCCATCTTGGCATATATATAAAAGAATTGTAGATGTAGCTGATATAATGGAATGAAATGGGTTATTCAATTGGAGAGCAGTGTTTAAAAATTACAGGTATTCAGATTCATCAGTAGCTTCAGTGACTAATGCGTGATCCAGCTGCAAAACATTTGAACTGTAGAACAATTAAAATCTGTTTCAGATTCTAGCATTTCTTGTAGCATGGACTCACATGCTTTGTCGTGAAACAGCATGTAATTAAAGGTAATAATAGTTTGAGTTCTTTTGGAAATAATTTCCTTGACTTAAAAAAATCCACACTTTTTTCACTTCATTATGAAGGAAGAAAACACTATGGCAAAGTGTGGAGTGTAATAAATATTTACACTGAAATTTTGCAGCTTACTGAGACATTATATTCCTTTTTCCTGCAAACTAATTCATTCATAGAATCATAGAATAGTTAGAGCTGGAAAGGACCTTAAGATCATCTAGTTCCAAATGCCCTGCCATAGGCAGGGACACCACAAACTAAATCATGTCACCCAAGACTCCATCCAGCCTGGCCTTGAACACTGCCAGGGATGGAGAATTCACAACTTCTTTGGGCAACCTGTTCCAGTGCCTCACCTTGTATCTAACCTGAACTTCCCCTGTTTGAGTTTGAACCCTTTACCCCTTGTCCTGTAACTACAGTCACTGATAAAGAGTCCCTCTTCAGCATCCATGTAGGCCCCTGCCCTGGGTCCAGCAGTAGCAGTAATTTTTTCTCTTTCTTAGTAGCTGGTGCAGTGCTGTGGTTTTGACTTTCAGCCTGGGAGCAGCACTGATAACACCGATGTTTTTAGTT